>JAAGKR010001725.1:89957-114874 GCA_011419295.1 Clarias macrocephalus
TATCTTTCCATTATCGGTAAGTAAAGTTTTTCTTTCCTACCGTGATTCTGTTGCACACACACACGCAAACACAAAGTCGGTCCTGAAGACAAAAAGATCTGAGGATGTTTCCGGTTCACTCCTATTTATAACCTGCAGGTGCACCTTATTCGGTGACGTCATGCCTGGCACAGGTTATAAGCCGAAGGTATTCGGCGGGTTTGACATGCACAGGCTTCACAACCGGGCAACAAAGAGATGTTCCCATAGCGTTTTCACGCAGCATTGAGTGTAGCTTTTGAAAGGGAACAAGCAAATATTTATCGCCTGGTGAACATAGCTGTGAACATTTTCTCACAAGTGGCTTTTCCACACTGCTATCTTTACATTCATATCTCATCCATCCTGACAAGCAGGCAGATGTCTAATCTAATGACCAAGAAACAACAGGAAGAAAAAAAAAAGTTAAAATGATTTGAAGATGCAAAGGAGCATGTAAGCAGGTGTCAGAGTTAGAGTGGAATTCTTGCTGACATGTGAAGCTCTCAGCTGAAAATGAAAATGAGTGCAAGCTTGACAGCTCATTTGCAAAGTGTGTGCTCTGAGTCAAAGATCTAGCAGAATTTCAGGAGGCCTTGAGGGTCTGACAGGGGTGCAAAAGTTGCAAGCTATTGTGATGATGACAGCAGCAGCCTAATGCACTTTAGCTCAAATTTTTTATAAAGTAATAAAAAAAAAATCCTGCTGTATTTAATTAGACTGGGGTTATTGTTATATGGCTTCAGAAATAGCTGGCCCTGCAAACTCAGTGTTCACAAATCTCTTTCTGAGTACTCGTGTGCAATAATGCACAACACAATGCCAGTATTTGCAGTTATTAATGACAGGGCAACTCGAGCTGGGAATGCTATAGCATCGTTTCACCTCCTGTAACTTCTGCTATTCTCCAATATTTATTATAATTTCACATGCAAGCTGACATTTTGTATAAAGAATTTTGATCATATTCAAGGTTACTGATATTGATTTCTTTATTCCGTTTGGTCAACTTGTATTACCTATGGTTTATGTTATGTTTTATCTATTTGTTGCTAGCTCTGTTTTGATTTTCTTTCATTAAAAAAAAAAAAAAAGCTAGGAGGGCACAGTGACTCAGCAACTCCTGCATCCGCCTCCAAGGACCGGGGTTCAAATCACGTCTGTAGTCTTGTATGTGTGTGGAGTTTGAATGTTCTCCCCTTTCTCGGTTTCCACCACGGTCCAAAAATATGTGGTGTGTTTTCAAATAGTGTTTGTCACCCCACCCGGGATATATCCCCTGCCTTGGTCCCAGAGTTAACTGGGATGGGCCTCCTATCACCCTATACAAAAGGGTGTCCTGGAAAATGAATGGATGAGTGGAAAAGCGGAGTAAAATATTACAATTTAGTCAACAAAAAAAATACTGTGTAATTACAGTATGTGTATCACTACTGTATAATAGTTATACATTATCTCTTCTTATCTGTAAGTTTTCTTCTCGTTGTAGTTTTTAACCATAGATTATGTAACGTGTAATAGTTGCTGCACAGTGATGCAGCTTGGGGCTGGGTAGTTTAATCAAATTTAAACTAAACAAAAATAATATATAATTCACAAACAAAAGAAGTTTGGGAAATTTTTACTTTTTCACAGACTTTATGTATACTTTTGGAAAATGTAATTATTTTATTTATTAATTTTTTCTAGACTTAAAATTAATCAAATGAACTCAATTTGCAAAGTTTTTTTTTTATTTTTATTTTTTTATGTAACACTTTTTTGCAATTTTACTGGCAAGCCTACACACCAATCAGATATAATATTAACACCACCACAAAGTGAACTTGATCACCTACTATACACCAGTACACTGTTGAAAGTGTCATGGGCACCCAAGGCCCACCCATGCCCATGAGGACCAAAAACCACTCTGTCCATTCCGGTCCCAAAGAAAAGCCAATGCAGTACCATAAGCATAAGTCAATGCTGGCCATAACAGAAATGCACCACAAAACTCTGCCATGCATGGTGCCCAAAACATAAAGAGCCCAAGGCCAGCACCATAGCCTCCAAAATCCCCAGTTGATCCCCAATCCGATCAAGCACCCATGAGATGCGCCAGACAAACAAGTCTCAAATCAAGTCCATGGAAGCCGCACCATCCAACCCAGGACACCCAAAGGATCCAGTGCAAATGTCCTGGTGCCAGAAACCGCAACACACGTCCTAGATGTCCTGCGGATCCATGCCCCTGAGGGGCCAGGGCTGCCAAAGTGCCACAGGGGGAAATCAAACCCTAGGTATGCTGATTGGTGTATATCATGACAGCTGTCATGTATCCTAGAAATCTCATGATATATATTTTTTTATTATTAAATTTCTCACTCCTCCTGCAGATATATTCATTTTATTTGCACCGTTAAACCTCTCGGTTTTTTGCTGCAGGTAAGGTGTAAAGGGACTCCATGGCTGAATGGTGAATCAAACAATGACAATGTAAGTCAAAGAGCAATAGCGCATTCCAGCACGAGCACCGTTGAAAGCTGCTTTTGATCGGACCCCCTAGAGGCAAAGCCACTTTAGATGTCAGTCACACCACCGACATCAGAAGCCAAAACCAAACACCTGCGTGCTTTTTATTTAGCAGGAATCGGACCGTTGACATTTAGTCAGATATTAAGTGGTTGTTTATCAAGCTGTTTTATTGTGCTCCTACTTTAAAGGGTAGGAGTATGAATTTGGACTGTGTGCATGTGTACATGTGTGTGTGTGTGTGTGTGTGTATGTGTGTGTGTGTGTGTGTGTGTGTGTGTGTGTGTGTGTGTGTGTGTGTGTGTGTGTGTGTAGCCAGCTGAGCATCAGTGCTGTGTTGTTACGCAGAAATTGAGGCTGCCTAGTGAAGAGAAAAAGAGGATGAAACCCTACAATCATGGCGGCCTCGTAGAGCTAGAGCCTGAAAGCTGGTGCTTATCAATGCGCACAGATCTCTTCAACCTACACACAGATGCAAGAGGTAGTCCAAAGTTCAAATCATTTACATTGCTTAGTCATCTAATAAAAGACCTTCTATCACAGTCGAACTAATGCAACAGGAACTCAGACATGGCTTTACTTTCTGTCAATCAGAATGATGATAATTAACCTGTTAGCTTGTGGTTATAGTTAGTTTCCTCCGTTCCCCCGAGTGTCCTACACTCTGCCCTTTGATAGAACATGAGCAGCAGTCAGAAAAGATTCATTGGCTGGCTTCTCCTATCTCAGAGGAAGCACATCCTAGCCTTGTGGTTGGAACTGGCAAATGCAAATCTGCACATGATGCACAAAAAAAAATGGTTATGGCAATGCATTATTAGTGTTACTCCTACACTCAGTGCCCCTGAAGTCTTCATATGGAGTAAGTTCTCGTAAAGAACAGATCTTAACACGATAGAACCAATGCACATATCTGTGTACCAATCTGGAGCTGCATGCAGTGGTGCAGTGTGATTTCAAGGTCTTGCGTATTCTCATTAGTATGAGAAGCGCTGTCTATCTCATGATCTTAACATACACTTTGTCGGATTTATGCATGTTTATTCTATAATATGTTTATAAATAGAAATTATCATTTTTATTTATAAACATATTTGCAACTTTGTAGTGTATACAAAGTTAAAATGACCTATAACTTGATTTCATGAATTATCAATTAAATCATCTGAAATAAATAGAAGTCTCTTCTTTAATATTGTACAAATGTTGATATTATTTAATTAGCATTAGATCTGACTTCTGCAGTTTCATAAATCCAGAAATAGATGAAAGATCTTTAACAACAATGATGAAAATGACATCAAATCAAATCAAATGAAATAAAAATAAAATGTCACCCAATATATGTTACATTGAATAAACTTACAAGCTTTACCCCCTAACATGTTATCCTTTCTAAAGTTCTCTAACATGGAACTCGCACGGCCAATGCCTCGCATAATCTAAATGAAATAAAATGTAGTTGTGTTGATGTTTTTCTGTAAAGACACAGGGTCAATGTTTTTAAGTGTTATAAGCTAAATGGTAACAGGAAATAACTGGCTTCATTGACTTTAAATGTAGCTTTAATTGTAACTGATATTGATTTATTGTTAATAATAATAATTATAATACATGGGAAAGAGTTCGTCTTGGCAAACTGCTATGAGTTACAGAAGAAGTGTCACTTCGTGTTGGCATCGCACTACCGGTCATTGATTAATTTGTCATGTTTATTTCATAATTAACAGAGGAAGCCAAAAATCCTGATTACAATAATAAAATCTTTTTTAAAAATGCATCGTGAGTCAGTGAGCGAGTGTATGAGTAAGTGAGTGAGGTGAATCTGTGTGTGTCATTTTGTCACTGAATCACTCGTTTGACATTAATTTGATGAGAGAAAAATAGTTCACAGTGCTGGGAACGATGCTGGCTGTTTCAGTCCATCTCGGTGCAACCATGTGCTCGTAAGTGTAAGAAAATCTCAATATGAAGGTGACCTTTTCATTTACAACCACAACAAAAGTCCCTGCAATGGTCAGCTGGAGGAAGTGGCTCCTTCATGGCTGATCGTAATCATGCTTCTTCAGCTGGATCGCTTACTGTAAAATAACGCCAACTTCAATGCAGCACGTCTTTTTTTTTCAGTAACCCGAAAGAGAATATGCTGTATATCTGAGCGTGCGACAGGGTTTTAAGGAAGATATAGAATCATTCCTCATATGATCAGTGCATCCCTTTGGTACACATTTTATTGATGGAAAATCCTGCAGCTTTAATATCGAAATCCGGGACCTTACAATACAGACAAGCTCATAAACACTGTCTTCATCATATTAGCATCATGTCCTTATATACAATATGAAGAGCAAGTGTCTTCCATCATGAGTTAAATCGCAAATTGGTGTAGAGGGCCCACATCATCCCTATGCACGATGTTGACAACAGTATTGGAGTGCAATGAGTGTGAAAGTAGTCTGGCAGTGTTTAAAGCCAACCCGGTCCTGTGGGAAGAATGGGGATGGCTGTGTTCCAAACCCCTTGTTTACATAAAGCAGGCTTCGGCTCCTTGGTGGTAGCAAACAACCCAAAATTTCCAACACCAGAGAATATTCATTTCAATTATTACCATATCGACGACACCTTCAAAAAACACAATGAGAAGAAAACATTTTTTCTAATTAAATGGCATCGGTTAAGTGACATGCAAAAGAAATGGCTTCTGCTTTATTTTCTATAGAAGACAACTAGAAAAGTGTTGCACCCCACAGGTCTGGTTACAGAGATCACAATGTGTGTGTGTGAGCAATTTTAATATTCAGCTAAACTTCACAGTGGTTGTAAATGAAGCTGGCTATTATCGCTTTGTAATGCTGTGACACAGAGTGCCGCTAAAATCCCCCAAATACTGTATGTTAAATAATAAAATAAAACATAACAGGGTTTTAAAGGAAAATCATCAATTCTATGGTGGAGTTACTATTAGGAGATTGACGATGGTTGTAGATTTCCCATAACAGCACAACCTGAAGTGTTTTTTCTCCTTTATACAGTATGACTACAATAATGTAAATAATATTTTTACTGTTGTTGAACATCACAAAGACAAAAAAGTCTTTGTGATCACTAAAATCACTAAAAAGGTAATCACTCATGTTCCATCAGCCCTGCACAGTCACTCCCTAATCACTCTCTTTTGATGTTAATAAGACAATAAAATGCAGGTTGTCATGTTCCTGAGAAACTGAAAATTACCATAATAACATATTAGAACGAACGCATTAATATAACCCTGTGATTTTGAATTATGGCCCTATTTTCGGAGCTGCTTTTATAGAAAATCAATCACTGCAGTTTAAGCAAAGGTAGAATTAAAAATATTAATAAAGCTAAGGAGCAAAAGAAGCAAATATCAACAACTCAACGCACCCACAGATTAACCCAATGTCATAGAAATATTGTTAATCACTTTACTGCATTTCATACTGTGTTTATTTCGCAACCTCAATCTAACCTTACTTCAAATTTGCAGTCGTGACCAGCTCTGAGTTTACCCTGACGTTTTATACTTTATTCTGGGTAACCTTTTCAAAACATTACTCTTCATACTGTACATTAACTTCTTTCCCATAAGCTTTTTTTTTTTCTTTAAAGGATAGTTCGGATTCCTTAACGTCTGTCTTAAATCAAAACTGAGGTGCATATAAGTACATACCATAAACCTTGGTTGTTATAATTTTTTCTGCTCTGCACACCAACTGTGTAATGTATCACTGAGAGCACAAGTGAGATGTTAGCAATCAGAGCTAAACTTCACAACCCTCATTCCATGCAAATTCAGAAATCACTTTTAATGGGGAATCCAATCTGATTTTGGCAGCCATTTACTTTTTGGCACAACACGGAGGAAGTATTTTTCCCATGGAAATAAAAATGTAACATTTGTTCTAAATACACAGTAGCTTTGGACTTTGGGATGTATCTTTGGAATGCATTCTTACACATGGAACGAGGGTTGTGGAATTTGACTCCAGTTACTTGCATTGTTCCTGCATTCCGGTTGACAAACTTCACGGTTGGTGTAACGTACTTAAATGCACCTCGATTTTGATTTAAGACGGACTTGCAAAAACCTGAACTATCCCTTTAAGCTGGAGTCACACTCATTCCTGTGAACTTTCCTCTTGGGCATAGGCTCCATCTCTCCCTGTAGAGAGATGGAGCCTATGTAGCCAAGTTGCCACTCTCCAACTGCGTCCTTGAACGCTCCTGTTACCTCACCTTTTTTCACTTCTCTATTTAAATTAGGTTTGGGAATAAGATCTCACCTTTTTTCACACCGAATACAACACATCCTTTATACAAAGAATCCGAGCACAACTCTTACCTACTCTGAGCGCTCACGTCTGTTCGTTACTTCACTTTACTTTCCACACAGCTAAAAAGACTTCTGTTCAAAAAAAACTAAAACTAAAGAACTAAAGAAACTAAAAGCAACATCTTAAAATGTAAAACTTTTTTCCCAGAATCCTGGGATATAAAGTGTCCACTGTGTGTATCCTGAGGTAAAAATGTAATGTGGCTATTTGAGAACCACTACACTGTTCCTGGACCTCAATGGTGTCATTTGTCTGAGGTGTTTTTTTTATTCACTTTGGTATGGTGTCCTTGTATTTTCCATAGGCATTACTAAGCTAATTTGGGATTAGTGAAGCAATTTGCACTTGAATGATTCCACAGACATAAGTGGAGAGAAATAGCGCTTTCTGTGTTTGGAGGAGACTGATTTGGTGCGCACTTGAAGACTAGTGCAGCCTGAAGTAGAGAACTCTGGGATATGATTGAGGTCAGTTTGGGGCAGTTAGAGAAAAGAATAAATCACAATGAGTTCAGCAGCGCTCAAATGAGCAGAACGTAATCAGTAATTTGCCGTGCTATATAGTATTCTGTAGTGCAGTATACTGTAGCATTTCTCATCTGAACACCATTCATAGCCAGCCTATAGCAAGCAAGCACAACATAAAATCGAGCTTCTCCAATATTATACCACTGGCCTTCTTTACTGTCGTGACTTCAATATGTAAATATATGCCCAGGTAACGATCAGGGTCCTGACACACGGAACGAACCGTCAGCTATCGGACATGGACAAATGAAAAGAGTTGACCGCCTCCTGTATTTTCTGCAGCATGTTTTGCACCTCTGCCATTATTCAGCACTTGTCTGAGCCAATTAAGCATGTTGAATAGACTTCAGACACCATCACAATAAAGCGTTCCAGGATTGGTCGCTGAACAGAGCAAATATGTACCAGAGAATTGAAAAGGAAGTGAGCAAAGCATGCAGATGCCCCTTTCAGGAGGGCTCACATGCTGCTCATTTGCTGCCTATATTTGGATTCTGGGAGTGAATTCTGAGTCATGAAAAAACTGTAATCGCTGCATTGGAAAAACGATCTACCCAAAGTTTCAAGAGTTTTAACAGTTAAACTTTTAAAAGCTTACCCCCCAGGTTTTATATAAGGAATATGATGGAGTATGTAATATAAGTAATATAATGTAATATGTAATATAATATATGTAATATAATGGAGCTTTTAAACTTGGAGAAGATTAAATTTAGAATACAGTGACCTGTTGACAATTTATTAACTATACTATATATTTCATATATGGAATGTTTGTGGAAGTGAACCTTCCCCTGTGGTGGCTAGCTTCAAATGTCTTTATGAATGTTCCGGAAAGCCCTCACGCTCTTTGTCTGGTAGTCTGGATCTGGAAGTTGTCAAATGACCAAACTGGAAGAAAATGCGGAATAAAAAAAATTTAAAAAACTGCATGCTGCCATGCATCCTGCTTTAATACCAGTAGATAATCATTTACATGCTATTCATAACAGTGTCCGGTGTACAGACTGCTTTCACCTCTTGCTAGAGTTTTGTTTTTGTATTTGTGGCATTCTGTTATTTTTAATAGTTAAAAAAAATACATATATAGTGTATTAATATATAATAGTTCATATAATATGAATATGTTCATGTGTTTTTTTATGGTTGTTTCCGATTGTTTCTACAACCTTAAATCAATAATAATTTAAGCATTTAGTGAGTTGTACATTTTTGCGTTTCCATATTCTAATAGGAGTTAAATGTATGTGTTTATTTCTAAAAGTAATGATAACTTTGGTTCTACCTGACATATCTGGCAACCCAAATGCAAAGTTTGATGTCTGGTGCGTCCTCCATTGACACACACCGGAAATACTTCCGGATAAGCATTTTTTAATTTCATTAAAAAAAAATTTATTGGTAATTAAAATTCCTTTCCTTGAGGACCTGACCTATGCTGGTGCCACTTCCGAGTTTTAAGGGTTACCTCATAAAGTATGTGCATCCCAGCAATCTTTTTTTTTCTTTGTAACGTACTGTACTGCCATTCTGCCCTGTTCGGCAATCGTTCTTAGGTGTCATTTGGTATGGTGCCTGAGGTGTGTCCTTGGTGCTTTAGTTATGTGTGTTTAGGGTAGATTGCAGAAGCACTACCAAATGCACTAATACTGTATGGATGCTAGGGAGAACAACTACGAAAAAGCCCATGCAGAGGAAAAACAGAGACAAAGCAGTAATAGAAAGAGAAAAAATGCATTCAGGCACCTCGTTCAATCAGAAAGGAAAACAGACTTCTTAGCTCACTGAATAAATCTCTCAGCAGTTTATTTACTGCAGGCCAAATTCAGTCCAGTCTTTACTGTGCCAATCATAAATCTGTTAGCTGGGAAATGGCAAAGCATTGCACACAACACTCCCTCACCTTTAAACTACATTATAAAGGCATGAAAGCCTACACTATTCAAACCTATACTATTTTATACACACTGGCCGACATTTCCTTTACTTTGTTAAATACTTTCAATTACAATAACCACTTAATATTTCATTGTCTGCCATGGTTATTCAAACATTGGAGAATAAATACCTCATTAACCAATAAACGCTATATTTTTAATACCACTAATGCTTCAGAAATGCATATGCTGATAAGTAGAGGAAAACAGTAATATTTACAATTTGAAAGCATCACTTACAGTAGGCTTAACATCATGGCATGACGTGAGCATCAGTCCTAAAGATTTCTAATCGTTAACAAGAGGACGGACCATGTTTGATATTTTACAATGCGCTCAGTTCAAGCTAACCTCACTGTGCTGAACGTGTGTAATTAATTTGATGATGCTTTTGGCACTCATTGTTGTTGTTTTTTTTTCCCCTCAATACACAGTGAAAGGGCACAACTGGAACTACATGACTTGAGAGCAGGACTGTATGATTCTGCCAGATTGCTCATGTTCCACTGTTCATTTAAGTCCATCTGGACTTGTATAAACACCGTAGGTGTTAATTTAACACACCAAGGATTCTGCTGTGCAAAAATGATTTTTTAAATTAGAATCGTGCATGATGCTGAGATCGTAAAGGAGTACAGACCTGTCTTGCAATCTATTCAAGAGAAATCTCTTCTTTGGTGATGAGCAGGTCCAAGTTATATATTATAGGTTCTATATGCTGAGGTAATTTTTGCCATTAATGGCAACATATGCAGTCGCCAGGATGGTGGCAGACTTATGCAGTCGCATAAGTGGTGGCAGACTACACAGTATATACTAACCTAGAAAGCTGCACGCACTGTATATTTAAATTCCAGCTTATTTATATACTTTTAATCATTAGTTAAAGTTACAAAATATCCACGCTTCCAAGTGAAAAATACAAAATAAAAGTGCAACAGATAAAAGCATCACTCCAGCAAATAAAAATAAAATTGAAATAAAAAAGGGAACTTTCTGTGCAAATTAACACAAATTGTCTTAATGCAAGTTCTGGAGATAACAGGATTAGTCCATTTCCAAAACAACAGGTCTTGTGGTGTGTTCCAGGTATCCAGTGGTTATTATCTACTAAAAGTGCTCCAACAAAGTACGATCGGTGACATGGAGACAGAGTCAGAGGTGATTTTATTTTATTTTTTTTTTACATCGTGTGGACAACCGGCTGCGTGTGCGAGTACAGAGGGCACCATGGAAGAAGGCAAGCCGGTAAGATATTCTCTGAGCAATGCTCTGCAGGGAATTTTACACCACGTACACCCTAACCTGATAAAAGAATAAAAATGCATCCTGTCACAGTGCAAGAAAATATACAAGAATGATTTGAAGAACATGAGCAAGAGTTCAAGATGTTGATTTGGCCTCCAGATTCCCAAGGTCTCAATCTGATCAAACAAGTCTGATTCATGGAGGCACGACCTTGCAACTTACAGTATAAGACTTGTGTGTGTCTTGCATCTTGGTGCCAGACACCACAGCACACCTTCAGAGGTCTTGTGAAGTCCATGCCCTAGTGAGTCAGTGCTGTCTTGGCAGCACATGGGGCGACTACAGAGTTTTAAGCAGGTTGTTGCAATGTTAAGGCTGTTCGGTGTGTATAAAGTTCAATCAATATTACAATCATATTGAAAATGAAAAAATAAACAAAATCAGGATTAGTTTAAGTTTAATTTTGTTCTCAGTGACTTACAACCCTTATACAGCCATGAATTCTATATGTGATGTAGAAAGAGTTAGCATTGAGAAATATAATACTGCAGAAAAAAAAAGATGCATAAACTTTTTTTTTAAAGCAAGTCTGTAGTCGCTTGAATTTAAAACAGTAAAGAGTAAAGAGCGCGCTTTATCCCGTACCTTTGCCGTAGTTGAAGTGCAGTCGGATGGACTTGCCCTGGTTGATGTGCAGGTAAGTGAACCACACGGCGAAAGTAAGCAGCACGAGTAACAGCAGCAGCTTGAACTGCTTCCTGATTTTCTTCACCGGGAAGCGCAGCATCCTCGCAGCGGGGAAGAAGAAAAAAACAAAACGGACAGCGCGCGCGCTCACCTCCGCCACACCGGGCTCGTGCTCAACGACATTCCCCGCCGAGGAGCGCCGCGTCAACAGGTCCGACTCTCAGCGCGCGCTGGGGGTTCACACACACACACACACACACACACTCAAACAAACCCACAACGCTACGTCCGTCTGGGTGCTCGAGTCATTTTGCCCGCGCTGGAGATACTCGAGGTGGAGATCCGCACTGGTGACTTTCAGGTTTGACCGCGTCACCGGGAGGGCAAATAACGGATCTGGTGCGTAAAATCAAAAGCACTTCATAGCGAGACTCTGGACTCGTGTGGAAGTGTTAGGAGTCGCGCGCTAATCCGGAGCAATCCTCTTTCTGCGTGGCCTCGCTGACTCTGATTAAACTCCGATCGTGCCTCGTGTTCACAGAGCAGTCGCACCTCCAGCACTTCTACATCCTTCACTCCTTCAACTCTCTTTCTGCACCGTTAGGCCACAAAGCTGCTCCTCTTACAGCTCTCCAGCTTCATGCGATCCTTTAGTGCAACATAGTTCCTACTATTGCACCAAGAAATGTTTAAATATGACTGTCACTAAGTAACTAACAGCGCCGTGGGAAACAAATACAGGCTATGAACACAGTGTGCACGCTAGCTGCGCTGGATGTTGTGTTACACACATACACACGAGATTTATTTGTCTTTTATTCCTGCACACTTCCATTGCAAACCTCATCCAGTTCTAATCTACTCCGGGACGAGCAGGAGCACTTATTACCCAGGTGCGATCTCTCACCCCCGGGCGCTGGGTTAAACACACACACACACACAATGATATGCACAAGTGAATGGTTCCTATGGGAACATTAGCACGTTAGGAATCGCTCATGCCTAGCTCCAACTCTCGGCAAGTGCAGAATAAAACGCGCTGTTTTTGTCAGTTTGTGGCTCGACATCATCGCGGAGGTGTGCACGCGCCTCTCACACGCGCTTTATCTCCATTCCTCACCTAACATGTTTCACAACACTCGCGCATCCGATATTTACAGTAACCTGTCAAACACACCACCGGAAACGAACACACACTCCTCATTCGCGAGAATAGGATTGCTACAAACACCGCGAGCTCCGTTTCCAGTCGCGCGCGCGCTCGTCTCCTCCGCTTCCTTTCCTTCCGTCACGAGTCGCAATTTAGGAAAGTGCCTCCGGCTCCTGCGGCTCTTTTTTCAAAGAAATTCATTTATTTGGAATCCTCCAAAGCCGAGGAGTCTCCACTCCATTCCCAGCGTGATGAGTCTCCTGCTCCCGTTTCCGTCGCTCCTCACTTGAGCATCCATGACGCTGCCGGGCAACCGAACTTGGGCGGGGCCGTGATGAGCTATGACCTATCATAGGCCGAGCTACGAGCGTCACCGGAGCAACGGACCAACGGCCCAATCTCAAATGTCTCTTCAGGTCCTATCTAAGTGAACTACACAGGGCATAAATGTACCGGCGCCTGTGTTCTGTGTAGTGCACTATAAGTGGAATCCGGCGCCATTTGCAATCTTCTCAGCGGTATGTTTACTACAGCACCTGTTAATAGGGAAAGCAGCTAAAACTGACAACTTTTGTCAAAACACAAGTACATCTGTAGTTCTTGCAGTGTTAATGTGTTTTAGAAGTAAGTTGGGTTAAATTGAATATTTATTTGTTCCCAGTTATTCCAGTTCCATGAGCTGTTATTCCATCCATCCATCATCCATCTAGGAACCTCTTTATTCCAAATATGGACTTTGAAGGCCAGTGATGATCACTGTATTTATTCACATTTTTTACAACCGTGGTACGACCTCCAGTCAACATTCACACACTATGGGCAATTTGGGGCCGCCAGTTAACCTAATCTGCGTGTCTTTGAACTGAGGGAGGAAACCAGATTACCCAGAGGAACCCCACCAGGCACCGGGAAAACATACAAACCTAGGGTGGGCATTGAACCCAGACCCTGGAAGTGCAAGGCGAGAGTGCTAACCACTTCACCACAGTGCTGCCATTAGCTGTTATTATAACACTGTTATAAGTATTATTATTATTGATGTTGTTGTTGTATATTTTTGTACAGGCTTTGTGCATTTTTTATCATTTTAAAGAAATGTACAGGTATGTGTTTTTGTTTCAATTTTTTTTTCATTTATATTTAGTAATCACTTTATTCTCATAAACTTTGTGGTAGATCCTTGGAACATTGGACACAAAGTAGGAATAAACCTCTTATGAGACACCCTTCCGTTGCATATCAAGGGGCATGACCTGCCAAATGATTTTCTCTTATATTTTTGGGCAGTGGAAGGAATCCAGAGGTCCAGAGGAGACCCACTCAGACCTGTCAAAAACATGAAACTCCACACAGACATTACAAGCTCAAGATCCAAATATTTGTAACGCGGCAACACTACCTTATTTCTACCTTCACATATTTACATACATAATAGTTTGTTCTTTAATCTCATTATCACTGACATTAGTAGTGGTAACTGAAATAAAATTACAAATCTGTAAGTATAAGGAGGCAGAGTCCAGTGATTCCTTAAATATTTTTAATTAGTAAACATTTTAAATAAATTGATTCTGTCATACATAAGCATAAGCATATAGGAAATACAATACTGAAATAAGTCATGCCACCCAAACTTGCCTCAAATTCCTTTTTGTCTCTGAGATGTTTCATAAGTGCTAACTTTTAATACAGACTTAATGAACTACAGTATATGTAGATCATGTTAATTTCATCAATGAAACCTTGTAGGCATTTTTAGAGAACTTTATAGAGTGCCATCATTATCATCATTTACAGCATTTGTTTCTTACCAAGGAACATGTTGTTTTGAAAAGCAAACTTTTACGATTGAAAATCAGGTGTTGGCATTCTTTAGTGTAATTTTTCTCTCAGTTTCCCACGCAGTGTCCAGAAACCTAGACTGAACTTCAATTATTTACTGAGGGGGCAGTTTGAACTGTTGTAATGATCTGTGCAAGATCGTGATAGGTGACCTCTATATATATATATATGTGTTGTGTGTGTGTGTGTGTGTGTGTGTGTGTGTGTGTGTGTGTGTGTGTGTGTGTGTCAGGCCACCAATCACTCAAAACTTTACCAGTGATACTGACCACTTTTGCCCTCCGATCAGGTCTGATGCGTCTTTGTGCTCCAGGTCTGGTTGGAGTTCTCATCATTCGGAGACCACAACCTGCTGCTGAGGATAGCTGCAAATGGTCTGCTTATAGATTTATCTGATAACTCAGAACAGGTTTACTTAATATCCACTAAAATGGTTTGAGTTAGTTTTGAGTACCTATAATGGCTCAGCGATTCCTTATATACTTTGAGGACTAAAATCACGGGCGGAGTTTGACATTTGTGGTGGGGGGCAAACATTTTTTAACCTATGTCAGTACACAGTCCAGCTACTGCATTGTATGTACTGTATAGACAAACAACAGGACAAAATATAGTGACAGGCTAGCCATAAAAAAACAATCAAAACAGCACACCAAATAATTTTTTCTATCACATTGTGCTGTATCACACTCACAGATGATTTGTTGCAGGGGATTTGTCTTTTAACAAGTCTGTTACAAGTGAAATTCCAGATGGTTTATGTAATACTCTTAGGCTTTCATTTTCCATATAGTCTTTTAAAGCATTCAGTTTGCACATGAAATAATCCTGGGTTGAACAGAAAATTATTAAATATGCATACACACTCAATTATAAATTTTAGTGCAAATACACAAAATTAGAAAGTGCTCAGTAACCGTGTCAACTGTTTTTACATTTGCCATATATATACTAAATAACCAGTCTATCTTTAAAAAAGTTTTGTAATAAATGAACTTTTGAACATTTAGATCACTGATTCGATTAGATCATTGTGTGAAACGCAGTGTGCCATGTCACATAAAATGAGCACTGAATGAAGTAAAATCAATTACTTACATTATTTTATCAAAAATATATAATTTAATATAATTTATTCCTTACAATTTTATCTTTTTCATTATAAATGAAAACTTATAGTATAACACTTCACAGTTCATTTTTGCAAAAATACTACTTAAACAAGTCCAGACTGAATTTCAATGCACTAAAAAGGTTGATAATTTTATAAATATGTATTACTTTTATTAAATCATAGAAACAAAGCAGATTAATGAATATTCCGCAGACGGAAGCAGCAGAGACACTGAGCGGAGACGAGATCCACCGCCTTGCTGAATGGATATCGGTCCAGAGAGTGCCAAAAATGGTGCTACAACACAAGAACTATGACGTTCAATGTTGTAACCGTGAAACAAGATACTGAATTAACGACGTTTATGTTTTCAACTTAGTGAACAATCTATTTTTTTCACAATCATTAATTTTCCTACATATTTTCTCAAACATTTCATACTCAGTTCCCTAATTTGCTTTTGTTTTTGTAAAGCTTTGTGACAATGGCCACTGTTAAACGTGCTATACAAATAAAATTACATTTAATTGATTTTTCCCAGCCTTAATATATGTACAACAAATGTTTTAATTGGACAAATTTTTAGACTCAATGTAGTGTCATGTTGTTGTTAGACCTTGGGCTACTCCCGTCAAGGGGTCGCCACAGCGGAACATCTGAGCCGCACAGCGACTTGGCACACATTTGCATTTACATTTAGACACTTGGCAGACGCTCTTATCCAGAGCGATAAACAAAAGTGCTTTGAAGTTTCCATCATTATATATATATATCCTGACTAGTTTACCATCAGTCAAACACTGTTTGGAAGGGATTTTATTTTGGGGGTGGTGGATTAACCCAAATATCTAAGAAACAGGTCTTTAGTCATTGCTTAAAGATTGCTCGGCTTGACTCGGCTGTATGGACATATAGATGGAGTTAACTTCATAATCTAGTTGCCAGAAGAGTAAAAAGTCTAGATACATGTCTTCCTCAATCCCTGAATGATGGTAAGACCAGCCGAGCAGTGCCGGAGGAACGGAGGGAACGTGGTGCAGTCCGAGGTGTGATTATAGTTGTGAATGAACTGTGTGCTGGGCCCGTTTTTAGCTTTGTAGGCAAGCATCAGTGTTTTGTATTTGATGCGTGCAGTTCCAAGAAGCCATAAATGGGAGAATTTAGGAAGAGGTTAGACTTAGGTTTTATGACAGATGCCATTTCAGACTCAGGAAGGAACTTTATGATTTATGATTGTACTATCTGGTATCACCCAAACATGGTTCCCTTTTAAGTCTTTCAAAGTTTGCTCCTCTTATTAGTCTCATGAAGTTTTTTCTTTGCCACCGTTGCCTCCAGCTTGCTCAATATGGATTAAAAAAATGTAGTTTACATTCATAATTTTTATTCTAATAAAGCTGCTATGTGCCAATGCCAATAAAAGCTCTATGCAACAAAAAATATTGAATTGAGCTTATAAATTTCTCATGAATAACCAGTTACACATTGACTGTAATAATATTCATATATTATTTAATAGCATTTTTCTACCTCTTTGATGCACCTTAGACTTGACACAATTATTATCTCATTAATGCACCTTAAATTGTTAACAGTGTTCATTAATGCACCTTAATTGTAACCTAAACTTGTAAACTTAATTGTTTTTTTTCTATCTATCTATCTATCTATCTATCTATCTATCTATCTATCTATCTATCTATCTATCTATCTATCTTTATTATGAAACCCCTTCTGATACAGCAATGAATACTTTTACTAGTAAGGTCTACTACTAACAGTAAATTCAGACAAAGTAATATAAGGAATCTTACTAATAGGCACTAACTCAAAATGAAGCCAGGTAGGAAGCATCTGGGGGGGAAAAAACGCCATTTAATACTGAAGAAAAACTCCAAATTAAAATCATGTAGATTAATTGAGAGAGAGAGAAAATGCTGACACACCACTGAAGGAGTCATTATGTAAAAATTGCTTTTGTAACAAAAAATATTTTAGTCATTGGTTATATAGATTTATGCTGTTATATGGGAACAAGAAGAGCACGTTGTAAAAATCCAGATGCATAAGGAATAATAACTGATTTCGACACAATTCAGCTACAACAGCAATATGTCAGAACACAGCCCTCTTTATAGCCATCCCAGCTGATTTTTTTTTTCAAGAACATTCCTTACATACTGTTTAGAGCTTATGCTAAGCCAGACATCAATTTTAGATTAAGCTGTGCGAGGAAACAGAAATAGCATCATGTCTGATCCACTCTATTAGCTTCTGAATTATTGTTTATTATGAATTGTATGACTGTATGAAGCTGTCAGTATTTTCTAAGATATTGAGGGGAAATGTGAATAATGCTAAGTAGGGAATAAAACATGACAGGGTTTGCTGTCATAGGAACATAATCAGTGATGGTGTGGTGTGATAAGATTATTTTCTGATAATAGCAGGTTGTGAAGTGTTTTATTCCGCTAATGCTACATTAATAAGCCAATGATTATACTTAGTACATTAATGAATGACACATGATACATTTTATACATTTATTTTTAATTTTGTGAATATTTTAAAGTTAATTAGACAAAAAACTTATATACTAAAATATATGTCTGCTTACAGACAACTACACCACATCAATAACCAGAGGCATCATGTCTATTAAACAGGAGGGAGCATGTGCCCATCAAATTGCATCAGATGAGATGGCTGTAGTAACTATTAAATCTATTCTCAAAGTAGCTGTTTTAATCATCTTAACAAAAAAAAATGGTGTTTTTCTCTGTGTTTGAAGTCTCAATTATGCACACAAAAGCCCCTCACTGTTTAGGGTATTTGGTTAATTCCAACTGGAGTATGAGCTGAAAGAGTAGACAGCATTTACCAGCACGACTGTAAGAGTCAAGCAGAGATATTATGAGCTGATACACAACTGTGGTCACGTTGAACGCGGTGTCAGGTACGGATGACAACACTATGACTGTGCGGAAATTATTAATAATTTCAGAATTTCCATTTAAAGTTTCTTTTGCGTCAATAATCAGCTCATAAGTGAATAATATTAGCGTTAACGTTAGCTTGGCTTGATGTTCTTTGCTATCATTAAGTTTTTTTATTTCTCAAATAAAACTAACACTGAGGAGTAAATATATTCTTCAAAAGGAGATGGAAAAAATATATATATTTTTTTTAAAATAAAGATTAATGACCTAAATAGTGTTAAAAACACTATTTCAGAAAAATGTATAGAATGTCAACTAGATTGGTGCAAAGTCTTACTGTTGTCACGTCATGAACATAGATTGCTTATTCATACCTCACACTGACCACAGTGGTGTATCAGCTCATAATATCTCTGCTTGACTCCTACAGTCGTGCTGGTGAGCACACAGTAATATTAATTTTCTATAACGCACAAGTAATCCAACTTTTTCTGCTGTAGCCATTGGCCTTATGCTTTAGATCCAAATTACGGTGTAACATTCAAGAGCATCCCATACGCAGCTTTCGTGCTGTAGAATGCAAATTTTCTGCCAGTAATTTCAGATAACATGCGGCATTCGTCTTGCTGTCAATATTGACTAACTTTCCTGTGCCAGTGGAGCTCACACAGCCCCAGAACATAAGAGATGCAGCACAATGCTTTCCAGTGGGGATGGTGTACTTTTCACCAGAAACATAGCATTGGTCTCATCACTCCAAATGATTCTGCTCCAGAAGCTGTAAGGTTTGTCTAGGTGCTGTCTGGCGTACTGCAAGCAGGACTTTTTGTGGCTTATTACACAGATCCATTGGCAGTTCTTTTTGTCTTCCCCATGGTGCAGTGTCCAGCCTGGTCAGTGCGCACAGATACTAAATACAATCACAATTGTGCAGTGTGTTTTATAATTATTATATTTATTAATACACATTGTGTATGTCATGTCATCTTTAAATAAGAAAAAAAATATTTTGGATTATCAGCCCTATTTTGCAAATGAAGGATTTCAATTTTTTTAATTAAATGTTTAACAATTCCTTTAAGGGTATACAAACTTTTAAACATAATGGTATGTACAAATGTTTGAGAAGCAGCCACTACAGTTAAATGTGAAACTGATATTAGTCAGCGGTAAATAGCTTTATGAAATTTATTAGCCAAAACAACATTTTATATTTCACATATAATATGGTGATTATTTAAAATTTTGGCATGATTTTTTAGGACAGTCTTATCCTGTCCTGTGTGGGTTTTTTTTTTTTTTTTTTTTAATCTCCCAAAGCGTCCATCACCTTGGGAGACAAGTGTTGCTAACATGACATGCCTGGATGAGTTTGCTGTCTGGTGCAAGTCATGAAACGATAGAGTTTGGCTCTGTAAGTAGTGCTCAGGATGACATGTCTAGTTGTCATCAGTGTTATATTTATTACAACATGGGAGCAGATTTAAAGCTGCATGAAAAAAAAACAAAAAGAGAGAGAGAGAGAGAGAGAGAGAGAGAGAAAGCGACTGTGGCACACAGTGAAAGGTCGATTCTACTTCTGTGGTCACAAGCTCTGCTTTTTGAATATCCACTCCACTCAAGGAGAATCCTGTTTCTCATTGTTTTCGTCCCTCTCTAAAGCAGGTGTGGTATTACTGTAATCTTGCCGACCTCCGATGAAATGTCAGGTGGATTATGAATTTGGACATGTTTAAAGCTGAGGCCTCAGAAACACTGGCGCACCAACAGGTGCAGCTTACGAGCCACTTTCCCTCCATGGTGACACTGAGCTTCCTTGATTAAATCTTTTAAATTAATCTGGTACTTTAGGTGATTACTATACTTGAGATGCATGCATGCTGCCTGGTTTCTACTTTCGTTTGTTCTGAAACCTAGACTACCAGATTAATACTCGTATTATCTTACGCATATTACTTGGTAACTACAATGTAATAATCCAGTAACTACACTGAAACCAATAGGAAGGGTGTGTAATTACGAGAGTCCAGGGAATGTTGGATGACAGAGTGGCACCTGTACTAATTTTCATACAAAGAAGACATAACAGTAAAACTATAGAGATGGATTCACAACTGCTATATACCTCAGTTTTACTTACCTTATAAATCATTTTAAGGTTTTCACTGGTTGTTTTTGCATGTGGCAGTGAATGTAAGACATAAAATGTCCTTGTGAATGTGAGAGATAGCTGAGGTTTCTACTACTAACTAGGGGTTTCTCTCTCTCTCTCTATCTTTCTCTCTCTCTCTCTCTCTCTAGTATGTATGTGTGCATGTATTTATATAATTGAAAACAAATAAAACTCCTTTATGTTTCCCCATGTGAGTGGTTGTACTACAATATTTAGATAACGGCATTTCACCATTCTTAATTTTCAAAAATATATATATATATTATTATTATTTCTGTATTATGTCACATTGTCTAGTTTTATTAGAAGCACAGTCATCTAACAAACACACTTGTGCTTCCAGCACCAAACATGGTTGGAGAACAGCATTGTATCTACCCCAGAGATCTACAGGAGGAGCTCAAAGACATCTAAAATACCATCGCTCCCCTTGCTCAAGCTGTAATTCTGTCATCTTTAAGAACATTGCAGTTCCTTAGAGAAATTGCAAGTTATCAATCAGCCACTGGAATGTATGGCACTCGAACTTGAATGACTCTGATTAAAGCTCTTTCTAAGTCTTATTACAGATGATGGTCACTATACAAAGAGCAGCTAAAGCTTTTAAGAGCTTTTAAATAATTACTAATACACTTTAATGATTTGCCAGCCCTTATTGTGTTTTGACATTCTATTGTAATTTCAGAGATATTATCAGTCCTGCATTTTACCATTACAGATGAGTGGAGAATTAGGAGACGAAATTTATACCCCAGTGCTTTTCAATTATCAATTCTGATCAGAGAGACAAAGAGAGCTTTGTGGTTGCTTGATAATATGACAAGTGTAATTTTATTATTGATAGAAATGATTAAAAGGATGCTGGTGGAGAAATGACTCTGAACTTACAGTATATCATGACATGATAACAGGAACATGCTTCATGGACGTTTCATTTTAAATAACTTTAAATATGGACAAATAGCATGCATCGAATCGTCTTGAAATCATGTGTTCAGACAATATTTCTTCAATAGTTCTTAGATTTAATCAAAATTATTCAGATTACAGATTCCACCATAACTGTTTACATGGATGGTGATCCGACATGTTTACACTGACAACTTTTTTTATATGCATAAAGTGGTTCTGTGTGCTGTAAGGCATTTAATCTATGAGGAATATAACAAAAGAAGAACTTTGAGGTTA
The DNA here is from genome assembly GCA_011419295.1 of Clarias macrocephalus. Lineage (NCBI taxonomy): Eukaryota > Metazoa > Chordata > Actinopteri > Siluriformes > Clariidae > Clarias > Clarias macrocephalus. Next base: position 111,653 of record JAAGKR010001725.1, read on the forward strand.
GATCAGGCTTCCAATCTTTTCCTACAAATCCCTTCTTCTGCCTTACGATTGATTACAAGACTTCAAGCTCATCTATCATTGATTAAACACTTTACTACATTTGAAAGATGAGCAATCATTAGACCCAGTGGATGGAAGTATAAACACAGGTGTCAAAAAGTAGTTCTCCCAGATTTTACCGATTGAGAATGAATGCAAAATTTTTTGGTAAAATTTTCCTAATTTTACCCTCACCTGGGGCAAACGTGCAGAAAGTATATATTAATATTATATAATAGTATATATTAAGTGTACATTAATTCTAACAAGAGAAAAACTGTTAGATCAAGTGTTTCCCTGGGTAATATTTTCCTAATGATTATCAAAGATTATCAAAGGTTTACATCATATCTCTCATTCCCATTGAACATTTGGGCCAAATCGGGTTAGACTGTTCTAGGTGTTTACATGTTGCCTTTTTTTTCTGATTGGGGTATTATTCTCATTATTAGTGGAATATTATGGTCCATTTAAGTGTCTCTTCCGAAACGGCTATGAGTGTATTGTAGGATTCATCCATATTTCATTTAATCACTTGGATTACAACTGCTACTACTACTACTAATAATAATAATCAAACATCATCATCAGCATTATTATGATAGGAAAGCAAGCAAATAAAACTGCATGTTTATTAAAAACCCAAAACACAAATGCAGATTTGCTGTTTTTATTTATTTATTTATTTTACTCCAAATACATTGTGGATACCAAACGTTCATCAACGTATTATATGATGTTATTTAAATACAGTACTTTATAACTAACAATCATTACAGTAATAGCTTTTTTACTACATCTAAACGAAAATAACGTACATTTCTTTAAACAAAGTTTCTGTAATGAGTTAACATTTAATAAAAGGGAAAAAAAAAACAGAATAATGAAGTGCTTGGTAGCAGTCCTGAAATATCACGCCTGCAGTTGTCTGGGTGCAGCGGGTAAAGATGTGAGATGGGTCAGAAAATGTCAATCGTTCACATGGGGATGCTGTACTGGCCAGGGTCACACTCGCGTGCACACAGCCTTATATGTGCAGTAGCTACACTGACCTGAGCTGGAAGAAGAGCAGAAGCTAAAGCTTTGCCATCCCAGACCATAGAAATTGGAACATTGTTCTTGCCTGAACATCATTGAGACGCAACCATTGTAGCAATTTGTTCAGCACAGAGATCTCAGGGAAACAGGTATGAAGTGATGTTGTACTGCATGGGTTTGGTGTTGGTATTGCAAAATGTATGAGAAAGGGAAATTAAGTTCAGATAGAATGTGAACTGAGCCTGAATATTCAATGCTGATTAGCCTGAGGCTGGAATAAATATTAATAAGCGTATGTGACTGATGTCCTGTGTCCTTTTGGATTTGCATTGAAAATGGGACGATGATAACATTTAGCATCTTTGGCTCAAAGGGGTAATTAACTCATTTAGGTGGCTGTGTTAATTGCACAAAAGAAACAAGCCATAAACAAGTTCTGTTTCGCCTAAATCCATTCAATTAGTCTAACCTCTTGCATGTCATAAGACTTCAAAGGCAAACAAGTGCACTCTGGAGTGCCTTTGCTCCACTTTAACCTACCCTTTTGGATCAAATAGAGTTCATGAGAGTGTGAATGAACGATTAGTTTAGGTTCCGTGACAGCGTGTTTTAAATATTCGTTATGAGAGTGATAGAGGGAAGAACGGAAAAGCTTTCACCCTCTTGTCAGATTCAAATTCAAATCCTGACAAGGCTACAGCTATCTGTGGATGGGAGTCTAAGAAAGCAAATTTACCATGATTTCTGGGTGGAAGGGAGAACAAATTACACTCTCACCTGTTAATGACAGTAACCCGCCCTAATTATAGGCCTATATGTATGAGATAATGTACAGTACAAGGAAGAGGCTGTGTTGTACTGGCCTGTATCATGAGCATACAGTACAGTTGGCTGGTTTACATATTTCAGAGGGAAAAAAATCCTTCCATATTAGCCTTCACCCTCTCTAGTTGGTCATATGATAGCAAAGAACTGACTGGTGGGTTGGAATTGGCAGTTGATCAAACTGGGTGCAAAAAATGTTTCAGGGGGTGGGTGAGGTTTGGAGGCTTGCATAAAAGGCTTACGTAAGGCAAAAAAATAAATAAATAAATAAATAGTTCTATGCAATGTCTGTGTCTCAGTCCAGAGCTGGAGGAATTGATACAAGAAATAGCAAAGCAAAATTGAACCATGATTCAAAGGACAGATGAGGCAGTCTTCCACAATTGGTTATTTGTCTGTTGGCTGAGCAGAAATCTGCTCCCTGCTATTGAGTGTGAGATAGGCAGAGGGTGAGACAGGCAAAAAGGGTCAGCCAGTGAAATGACTCGTGCTCATGAACGCGGTGCACTTTTACAAATAACAGTGAAAGCTGTTCACAGCATGGAGAATAAGGTGCTGCTCCCAATTTTGTCTTCTCTCTCCTTTTGTTCTTTTTTGATGGTGCAGTGAAAAGACGATCTCATCTCAAAGCAGGTCAAAAATGATGCTAAAGATAAAATAAATTTAAAAAATGGTGGGAAAATGACACCTGGGCTGTGACAATAGCACGTCTTTCTTTCTCTATTTTTTTTTTAAACAAATTTAAAAAACAATGTTTTATATGATTCTTCATTGTTTGTGTGTCCTTCAATTCAATTAGTTTTGTCTGTATTGAGCTTTAACACTGGACACAGTCACATAGAGGTTTTACAAAACTCAACCTTGTATTCTTACAGGTATATTTTTCATTTATAAATCTCGTCCTAACGAGCAAGCCAGACGTAATGGCAAGGAAAAAAATCTCTGAGACAACATGAGGAAGAAATCTTGAGAGGAACCAGACTCAAAAGCAACCCCATCTTCATCTTTGTGATAACAGATATTATAGCTAATTTCCCCTCTATAAATCTATACCATTGTGCAACTGGAACATTCATTTTATTTTTAATTTGAAGAGTAAATTGTTGAAGTTATCAGCTGTTCACTGATGGAGACTTGAATGCAGAATTGTTCAAGGCAATTGCAGTCCTACAGCTACAGCAACTGCAGTTGAAAACCATCTTCAAAGTGTCTGAGTAGTAGCATTCACATTCATCTGATTAATCTTTTCTTTTTATTTCTTTCTAGTATTTTATCAAGGGTCTTTTTATTGCTTCCTTTTCCTTCAAAACATCACTGTTT
>JAAGKR010001726.1:0-85767 GCA_011419295.1 Clarias macrocephalus
CAGCAATTTGTCAACTTTTAATTTAGGAACACATTATGCTTTTCAACAGCTATTTATAGTTACACTTAATGTTAGGGAACATCTGTGAGAGGAAGCAATGTCATGCCCCAGAGATCTCATGATTGATTGCAAAGCAGAACCTGAACCTGTAGGGGGCAGCGTTGTCACAAAATAGGTGGTGTAAAAGATGATGCACTGCAATTTCTCTAAGCAGGGTAAACTTACTTCATTAGTAGTGCCAGTCTCTCTAGTACCAGTTGTTTTGAACACACACACACACACACACACACACACACACACACACACACACACACACACACACACACACGCGCGCACACACTCATTCTATACCACTTTATCCTATATACAGGGTCACATGGGGCCAGGAGCTTATCCCAGGAGACTTGGGGCACAGGGCGGGATATATAGGATGAAGACTATCTTGCATGGACAACCACACACACTGCTTACACACATCTACTGCACACCATTTCAGACTCCCTGTTTCAAAACATACTGCTGCTGTCTTACACACACCAGATTTGTACATTTCTATATATTCATATTTGAATAAACTTTCTATGCTAAATTTCTAACCTAATTTTCTGCTTAAATTTTATTTTATTTTTGTATATTATATAAATATATAGTTCTATATAGATACATCACTATTTAATTCGTCCATGGACTTTATTAATTATTAATTATGGAGGGGGTTATGGCAAAAAGAGTCTTTTGAAAAGCAAAAATTAATAATTAAGTTTAGCATGTTTAATAATATTTTTGCAAGTGCTCATTTGTCTAGCTAAATAGGCATTCATTACATACTTTAATGAATCTATTTGATCTTACTTTAAAGCTGTTAGGATTCTAATATTTATTCTGCTCTTAAGATGGATTCTCAAGAGAGAATTCTTATGGACACAACAGTTTGTTAGAAGTAATTTGGCAGACCTAATTATGCAATGGAAAACTTTTATGGTTCTGTTATTTAAAAAAAAAAAAGTGAGCTATTACAGCTAATGTAAAAATAACAATAATCAACAATTCCCTGAAGATGTACTGTTTCGTGAATGCGTGTCGTCTAGAGGTTTGAGGTTCTGAACACCGAAAAAAGTTTCAAACAGTTTAACCGTTTTAAAATTCACCACTTAAGGATTTCCTGTCACAGTTTCAGGGTCCCCGGGGTCAATCCTGATCTCGGGTTACTATCTGCGTTGAATCTCTGTGCACGCTCTCACTGTGTTTGTGCGGGTAATCCGGTTTCCTCCCACTGTTTAAAAACCATGCCAGCATGTGGATTGGTTATGATAAATTACCCCTAGGTGTGTAGTGTAGGGGTGGTACTGAAGATGAATGTATGGATGAATAAAGATATACCCTTGTATAAATATATCCCTTGTATTATAAAAAAAAAAAGGAGTTTATCACAAGCAGTTCTCCAAGTTGGGTCTGCCAAGGGGTCTGAGAAGGAGTTATTTATTTTATTAGTACTAGTGGGTCTCTCGTCACGCTGCACCAGTGTTTCGGCAGCTGCTACTTTTTTTTTTTTTTTTTTTTTTACGTATATAATCGAGATTCAACGGGCCAGTAACCAGAATTGACAAGAATCGGTTTTCATTTCGATGTACCGATCCGCCTCAGATGTAAACAATTCTTCCGAAGCTTCCGAGTGGCACAACAGAAACACATTTTTATGGAGTTATCGAAAATTGCAAGTGTTAAAAGCCTCCGATCTGCCTTTTTCTCCAAGCTCTGTGGGGGAATTAGTCTGTGAGGGGAAATCATGTGTGTGAGAAGCCCTGCATGCCGCACACACTCGCATTCTTGCAGACGCTCAACCTCCGCGCTCACTGTCAAGTTAAGTTTTTAGATTTGGAGAACTTTGGAGAAATTAGGTAAAATATCGCCGTTTCTTTATAATCCTACAGGTGGTGCACTCTGAACTATTTACACATTTTTATCCGGCGTGGTAGGAGTGAATTATTTGCTAAGTTACTTAAAAAAAAAAAAAACTACGGCAGGTGACAGAGTTATGAGATGCTCAGTTAAATGTTAACTCTTGTATTTGAAGTTAATTTGTATTTAAAATTGTAACAGAAATGTAATATCGAATAGGAATATTTATAAAACTGTGATCACTATAGAATCGTATGACTTTATGTCATACTGTTGGAACCTGTTTCTGGCAGTCTGACATAAAAACTGATAACCGCAAACAAACGAGCAGAAACAAACAAATAGATTTTATATAGAGAGATTGCACATCATTATTATTAGAGTTTTTGTGCCTTCTAAACAATTTTACGGATGGAAAGTAAGTACAAGTGCATAATTCCGTAATAAACGTCTAATAAAACGGTTGAGCACCCTTGGAGGAGAGAAGTTATTGATTGGGAGTAGAGGAAACATTTTTTTGGAGGAAAAAATATTTTAAAATACCGTTGAGAGAGAGAGGTTCAGACACACACACACACACACACACACACTCGCGTATGCCAACAGGGCGGAGTTTCACATAATGCCATGGTGGCAAGTAAGTCCAGTAAATTCTTTTTTGCTTAGTTTAAATATCATTTTTGTATTAATACACTTTAGAAAATACCTCACAGATACAGTAAGTTTTACAAAATGATTAATGTGAACAAAATCGCCGTTTCGTTTCCTTTCCTGCGCCTACAGCAAACTTTGTGTTGTTGTTTTTTTTCCCCCTCGCTCGTAGGTCAGGATGATGGACAAGCCCGGTGTCCAATCAGGATTCGCGAGGCGTGTAATGGGTGGGGCTTAGATTGTATTGCATTGTAGGCTGGAGCTCGCTCTTTCATCTGGCCACGCAGTGGTGTGTCACGTGTTCAGAGCTGCTCGGAGCAGGACGGGGATACACACACACACACACACACACGCTGGTGCTGGGATTACAAACACGCGCTACTCACAAACACACACGCACAGATGCGTGTTAAAGCCGCTGAACGCGACTCGGTGCGATTCGGATACGACTGGATTTCCGTGTCGGATTTGTGCACGCGGGAGCTGAGAGCGCGCGCGGGATGGTCTCGCGCTCTCCCTGTGGAATAGATGGGGTCTCGCGCTGACGCTGCGTGTTTTGGTAACGCGTACGGAACTCCGGACTGAAAGGAGACTTTCATTTCATTTTCTTGTTTTCTTCAATACTTTCGGGACGCCATCAAGATACATATTTTTTGTTTGTGAAATTTATTTGGCATAAAAACACACCGTTTGGTAAAAAAAAAAAAAAAAAAAAAATGGACCTTAACAAGGTCTCCGAGTGCTTGTTTTGGCATGGGATGCTAAGCTAGCTGCTAAAAAGCAAGCCGCACGAGCGCGTTTTATATTATTATTATTTTTTTGTCTCAATGGAGTGTAAAGTTGCTTTTCTTTACCCCTTTTCAATTTAGATTTTTATGCACTCTTGAAAAATAAATAAATAAATAAATAAATAAAAGGAACAAGCAAACAAACCCCACCACACATACTTTTTTTTTTTTTAAAGAAAAAAAATGGCAAGTCCTTCTACAGATAAGGCTTGTTTTTCGGACGTGAGAAAGGTGGGTTATTTAAGGAAACCCAAAAGCATGCACAAAAGGTTTTTTGTTCTCCGAGCTGCAAGTGATACTGGACCGTCCAGGTTGGAGTACTACGAAAACGAGAAAAAATGGAGACACAAATCCGGGGCTCCGAAAAGATCGATCCCACTCGAGACTTGTTTCAATATCAACAAAAGGGCGGATTCCAAAAACAAACACCTCGTCGCGCTTTACACCAAGGACGAATACTTTGCGGTCGCAGCGGACAACGAGCTGGAGCAGGACGCGTGGTACGAAGCCCTCGTAGACCTCCACAACCGAGGGAAGGTCCACGAAAGCGCAAGGAGCAACGGCGTCGGAGATGATAGTTACGGAGAGACTACTACACCCGGGCCGGCCTTCAAAGAAGTATGGCAAGTTATACTGAAACCAAAGGGACTTGGACAGATCAAAAACCTAATTGGAGTTTACAGACTTTGCCTCACAAATAAGACTTTGGGTTTTGTTAAACTCAATTCTGATGCTGCGGCAGTCGTTTTGCAGCTGATGAACATCCGGAGGTGTGGGCACTCTGAAAATTTCTTTTTCATCGAAGTCGGGAGGTCTGCGGTCACGGGGCCCGGCGAGTTTTGGATGCAGGTTGACGACTCGGTTGTGGCTCAGAACATGCACGAAACTATTTTGGAGGCTATGAAAGCTATGAGTGAAGAATTTCGGCCTCGGAGCAAAAGCCAGTCCTCTTCCAACTGCTCCAATCCCATTTCCGTACCGGTAAGGACGAGGCATCATCACAACAACCCTCCTCCGAGTCAGGTCGGGTTGGGAAGGCGCATGAGGGCCGAAAGTGTGACTGCTACATCTCCAGCTGGCCCAGGCAGACACAGTCATTCGTTCAGAGTTAGGGCATCGAGTGACGGAGAAGGGACTATGTCAAGGCCAGCGTCAGTAGACGGGAGCCCTAGTAGCCCAAGATCTTCTAGGCTGCAGTCGCAAAGGCACAGGGGGAGATCTAGGCTGCATCCCCCACTAAACCATAGCAGGTCCATCCCTACGCCATCTTCGCGATATTCTCCGTCAGCTGTCAGCCCTATAAGTCTGTCCTCCAGCAGCACTAGTGGACACGGGTCAACTTCTGATAGTCTTTTCCCTCGACGCTCCAGTGCCTCAATATCAGGGTCACCTAGTGATGGTGGTTTCATCTCCTCTGACGAATACGGTTCCAGTCCATGCGATTTCCGAAGCTCCTTCCGCAGCGTGACCCCTGACTCACTTGGACATACTCCTCCTGCCAAAGATGAAGAACTGAATAACTACATATGTATGAGCAAATCTGGTTCACTGACTAGTACGGGGAGCCAGTCCAGAGTAACAACTCCTCACATGGATGAGTCAGACTTGGAGAAATGTTTCAGGAAAAGGACACATTCATCTGGCACCCTGTCACCCCCAGCTACATGCCACCAAACAACACCTTCACAGGACGAATACGCTGTAATGACGCCAACGTATAACCGCAGCCGCTCTGTATCAGCGTCTTCGCCGTCAATATACCGGAACTTGTCTACAAATTCCTATCCTGAAGAATGCTTGGACATGCCAACGGCGGAAGGTGGAAGTGAGTCCAGTCATAAGGACGACGGCTACATGCCAATGTCACCTGGTGTAGCCTCAGCAGCGGTAACTGGAACCAGCGGAGACTACATGCCTATGAGTCCAAAAAGTGTTTCAGCACCACAGCAGATCATCAATCCTCGTCAGCATTCACGAGTGGACTCCAATGGCTACATGATGATGTCACCGAGCGGTAGCTGTTCCCCAGATGTTTCCACAAACTACAGAAAGATCTGGACCAACAGCATGAATCCTACACTGTCTGTTGAGAGCACAGAGGGGAAAGTGTCTTCGTGTGGAGACTATATAAACATGTCGCCTGCTAGCGGCTCGACAACCGGTACCCCACCAGACTGCTACTTCAACCCTGTAGACGAGCTGTCCAGGCCAGCTTACGCGTACTATTCTCTACCCCGTTCTTTTAAGCACACTAACAGGAAGCAGGACCAGAGCCCCTTGCAGATGTCACATGGCAGCAGTCGCTTGGTTTGCGCCGACTCTTCCTCATCCTCGGCTAGCAGTGACAGTTTGGGTGGTCAGTCTAACTCGCAGCAGCCTTCTGTCAGGCCCAAAAGGTTAGAGGTCAACTCTCGGATGGTACGACCAACAAGGCTGTCGTTGGATGCTAACAGAGCTAGCACCCTTCCACGAATGCGTGAAAACCCTTTCCCAGGCGAGCCCAAAAGTCCGGGAGAGTATGTCAACATCGAGTTTAACGATAAAGCGTTTTCAGCGAGCATAGCGTCACTGTTTCCACCCGAGTTCGCTAGGAACGGAGCTGACGTCCCGGCAGAGCCATCTTCTTCTGATTACATGAACATGCAACTGGGTTCACAATCTAGAAAATCGTCATCTCATTCCCCTGATCACGCCACTTCTAGTCCATCAGAAAACCTAGCTTCCTCCCCTCACCTGCCTTGTGAAACCATTCACGAACGGGACTACATGAGCATGCAACTGGGCTCTTACTCTGCAGCCTATCCTAATTCCCAGACGATACTCATAAACGCTTCGTCACAAGACCCAGATGTCCTGCTCTGCTCCGAGTCGCACAACGATAACATCTCGACATTAGGTGCGGGCCCAGGGAGGTCTATGCTTATCAGTCCTTTGGGAGATCTCAGTGCCTTCTCCCGGGTAAACCTAACCCCTATGACAGACCAGGGTGCCAAAGTGATCCGGGTTGACCCTCAAGGCAGGAGGCGGCACAGTTCGGAAACATTTGCCTCCACGACGACCGTAAACACAGCGACAGGTTTTCAGTCGGAAGACGTCAAACGCCACAGCTCCGCTTCGTTTGAGAACGTTTGGCTGAAACCTGTTGAGACTGCTCCACCTTCTTCTCCTTCTGTCGCTGCTGGAGCAGCCTCCAGTTTTGACCCTTCCAACCAAAACGGGCTGAACTACATTGATCTGGATTTGGCTCAAAACCGAGAGCCGTCTGTTCAGGATTGGAGCTCGAGCGTCCAGACCCGGCAGGTGGACCTCGGCGTGGCCGGAGCGGCAGAGGAATCGAGTGCCTATGCCAGTATAAACTTTCCGAAAGCAGATGACACCAGGGACAACCTCACTTCTAGAGAAGGTAAGCTTAGATGTCAATCTATCATAACGTATGCACAGTCATGCTTAGATACAGAATTTAATGTGTTCATGTGGAAAAAAATGAGCATGAGAGATCTTGTCATCATTCTCAGCAAGAAATGTGCACATCACATTGTTTAGGAAACAGCTCCCACTTGTACAGTTCAGCGGAAAATCCCTTTGCTCAAACGGTAGAGGGGTGGAGTAGGGCGGGTCGAGACCGGGCGTGGTGGTATGGTGGGTGTTGGTGTAGTTACAGCTCAGGTGCCGTCAGCGTGACCGTTACAATGAAGAATGATGCGTGTACGTTTCTGAGAATGATGTTCGTCATGCAACAGCAAGCTCTTCTCGGTCCATATCGCGCTTCTTTGTGTCGGACCTCGATAGCAGGAATGGTCGAGTCAGCGAGTGACTCAGCAGTACGTGTTGACGCAGTTGTGCTCTCGTAGCAGCTGATTAATATCAGCGCTTGTGCCAGGAAGCTGAGAGTGAGCGCTCTCTCTCTCTCTCTCTCTCTCTCTCTCTCTCTCTCACTCTCTCTCTGTGTTCTGTACTTAGAAGTATTTGCTCTTAAAGAACAACAAACTTCACGCTGAACAAGTTGCATGTTTTCTTTATGATTAACACGCAACCTTTTCTTCAATCGACACGTCCGTGTTTTTCTGCTTTCATGGTTACCTTACCCACAATCCCGTTCACTGGGATTGACGCCGTGTTTGGCAAAAAAAAAAAAAAATTGCTTAGTAATATCTGGGAGGTCTCGTCAATCCCGAGTTTGGCATGCGACGCCAAACCAGCATGTCTGCTCAGCAGTAGCACGTTTTTTTCCCTTCATCTTTTATGAGTATTTGCTTTACATAAATCAACACACAGGCACGTTAGCTTGTTAAATCTATAACTTTGATTTATGAGGTGTAGATATCTCGTTAGGTAGCTTTCTAGATTTTTTGCTAACGTAACCACCCGTTTTTTTTTTCCCCCTTGTGTGAGAATGAGGGTGATGCATCAGCGCTTTATTCATTCACTCCTTCCACTTATTTCACTTTACGTTTTTTTTTTTTGCTTTAAATTTTATCCTTATTGATGGCTGACTAATATTTCCTCAACTCCCTACAGTCATCTTAAGCATATTGAGGAACGGGTCCAGGGTTTGAGAGGTTCTTCGAGGTACAATGCTCTGTGTTCTGGGTGCTATTGTTTCGGTGATGAACCGAAGGGACTTGTGCGAACAATAAACAGACGAGTAGTAATTCAGATGCAGTCACAATCCTGGCACTTTGTAGTAGGAACTAATGATCAACTCAGTGGGTGGGTGGACGGACGGGTGGGTGGGAAGTGGTGTGTGTGTATGTGTATGTGTGGGTGTGGGTGGGTGTGTGAATGTATGTGAGAGAGTGAAAGCTCTGTGCGTGTGAACCCTTTACGGACCCCCTGCCTCAGAGAGGCCACGGCAGTGACAGGAGCCGAGAGGTGTTTGTTACACAGCTACACTAAACACGACGTGCTTCTCATGCAGCTCTCTCTCTCCCTCTCTCTCTCTGAGGTGAAAGAGTTCTTCAGTGGGCCAGATCAGGGTGAGACAAGTTAACGTCCCACCCTTTCCAAGTATCATTTTTCCTATCTCGCTCTCTCTCACACACACATACATTATATATGTCATGTGTGTGCATGCGTGCATGAGCACGTGCACTTTTTTTTTAAAGGTTTTTTTTTTGTGTGTGTGTGAGAGAGATGTTCCAATTTATTTATTTATTTTTACATCTGCTAATTCTTTTTGTTTCTCTGATGTGTGTGTGTGTGTGTGTGTGTGTGTATAAACAAATTATTGTCCTTTATTTTCTGTGTGTCTATTTTGAATATTTTGGCTTTAATTACAGACGCATGCGACGCTGCAGCTGGTTGCCCTCGGCGCCAGTCTCCATGGTTACGCCGTCGCCACATCGCTTGCTTTTTTTTTTTTCATGTCACAGCATATTAAGGGGCCGCACAAAAAAAAAAAAAAAAAAAGCGGGTCGCCGGGAGCAACCTGGAGCGTTGTGAACGCGAGGCGTCGGGTCAGGCTCTGTGAGGTGACGGAGTTCTTGAGTGGGCCGGGTCAGGATGAGATGATTTCAGGCTCCGCCTACTGTAGTCCTTCTTACTGGACGAAAAAGAACGAAGAGTCGGCGGGGTGAAGAAAGTTTTCCGCTTTCGGCTCTCTCTGAAGTGGTTCACTGAGTCAAAGTTCAATGGCGTCAGGGTTTTCGTTCGAGTCTTCTTATTTCTGGATGGAGACGGCGGGAAGATGGGGAAATAGTGAGTGTTGTGTGGACAAGTGCAGCTGGATAAAGCGCAGGTACGGGTGGTCTTGACGGAGGGTTGATTGATTATACAGTGTGTTTGAGCATCCAGTCTAAACGCCAGTTTTTTTTCCAGAAAAATAAAAAGAATCATGAAAACAACATTTTCGGACACGTTACGTTCCTTGTGCGCATTCCCGATCCTGGTAACATGTAGGGGTTTTAAACTCGATAAAGCCCGTTTCAGAGGCTTTAAATGTCATCAATCCATGAAAGTACATCTTTCTGTCATTCAGATGGACGCCGCTTTTATGTAAATGTTCGTCGCGGTTTGATTCAGACATACCCATAAAATCGTGAGGTAGAGAGTCGTGATATGAGCGCAATCTTATCCGTCCTCACAGGATTCTATAGTACGTCTAGCAAGGGTTTAACAGCACCCAGGGTAGCCAGATCTACAAAATCCCTTACAAGATGTATAGAAAACGAAGGTTGTTTTCACATTAGGGGGCCCAAATCGTTTCTGAGGCCCCGACGTCCGGTTCATTTTAATCAGTGAGAACACAATCGTTCCGCGCTCTGGAATTAGGCATGGATCGAATCAGTTATGGAAGCCAGTCGTACCTGAGAACGGAATTAGATCGCTGTTTAGACACGACATCGACAAGGAATGATCTTTAAGAACATTTAGATGAGCGCTAAACATTATGGAGCTGGACATTTTTTTTACCTGCACTAGACATTTTCATCCCCAATATGATTAAAAAACCTGGCAGTAAAAATGTTCATACAGTATACAGTAAAAAATGTTCGGAATGGAACGCACGTCTGAAAGGGCCGTAATATGAACAGATGCTTTCCGGAAGCCCCGCCCCCTCGCACCACCGCACGCGCTTCTTCCTGAGTGTGTACACGGCCCAGAGCTTTCATGCTGCGCTGGAGGAGTTCCCTGGAACCTGCTTGGATCTCTCGCCACTGTGTCCTCATGTCACCCTCTCTCTCTCTCTGTCTCTCTCCCTGTCTCACTCTGTCTTTTCTTTTTTTTTTTTTTTTTGTTCATTTGTTTCTCAATATCTATCTTGTGCTCTCTTTCTCTCTCTTCTTTTTCTCCTGCCTCCATCTCTTCCTTTATGACCTTCCCTGACTTTTCCTCTTCTTTATCATACGACTTGTTTCTCCATCTCTCATTTTGTCCTCTTTTCCTGGGTCTATATCCTCTCTCTCTTTTTTCTTTACAGTTTTTTTCTCTTACTTCTATAATTTTTAAAAAATAATTTTCTCTCTTCATTTCTTCTTCTCTCTCTCTCTCTCTCTCTCTCTCCTCTTTCTGTTTTGTGATTTTGCCTCGCATTGCTACTGTATATCCCTCATTCTTCTCATTTCCTCCTCTCTCTTATTCTCTCCGTCACTCTCTCGGCTGTGTGTTTCATCTCTTTTTTTTTTCTCCTTCTCTCTCTCTGTTTGCTTTTATCCTTCCCCTTTCTGTCTGGTCTTTCGCTTTCTCACTTCTTTCTGACTTTATTTGCTTTTCCTCTTCTTGCTATCGTATCTCTCATTTTTCTCTTCCTCTCTCTTGTTGTCGATTTCCTCTTTCTTTTTTTTCCTTTCCGATTCTCTCACTCGCATTTCTCTTTCTGTCTTTCATTTCTCTCTCTCTCTCTTTGTCTTTCTCTCCCATTGCCTTCAGCATTGTCTCTTCTCACCTTCATCTGTCTTTTCATCTTTGTTACTGTCTTTCCATCTCCATTTTTCCCGCTTATTATTTCAGACTTTATTTTTTCTTCTCTCTCTCTCTCTCTTTTTTACACACACACACACACACACACACACACACACACACACACACCATTATAGGGACAGTTGACCAGCCTGGCACTTTCAGATGCCTTTTGTGTGTGTGTGTGTGTGTGTGTGTGTGTGTGTGTGTGTGTGTACATTTAACTGTATATACAGTACTCTAAACAGCTTCTTATACCAGCTTTTATGTGTATGTGAGGGAAAAGCAAGGAAAGAAGGCTTTGTGTGTGTGTGTGTGTGTGCTGTGAGAGAGAGAGCCTTCATCATTGAGGTCACAGCAGCAATGGAAACTTGGTGGAGTGTGTGCGCTCAGGCATGTCTGCGCCACTTCTCGCTCGTTTTTTTTTCTTCCCCTCCCACCAACACGCGGCGTGGTGCTGCCGTGTGTGTGTGCTCCGACACTTTGTCTTTGTGTGCACGTGTGTGTGTATGTGTGTATATCTGCCTCAACTTGCTGAAGTAGGCTAAACATCTGGTGTGTGTGTGTGACACACTTCACCTCAGTCCTTCGGAGTTGTTAGTCAATGCATGTTGTGATTCAGTATTGTTTTATTTGAACAGCGCATGAGAGGAAACGTGTGTGTGTGTGTGTGTGTGTGTGTGTGTGTGTGTGTGTGTGTGTGTGTGTGTGTATCTGTCTCAACTTGCTGAAGTAGGCTAAACATCTGGTGTGTGTGTGTGTGTGTGTGTGTGTGTGTGTGTGTGGTTGGTTGGGGGGGTTAGATGGAAGTTTTTCCTTTGGTAAAGGGAATGGTATTTGGCACACAGGGTCTCTCCCACCACACACACACACACACCGCCTGATACAAAGGCTTTGTTTTTACAAGCACCAAAAAATATATTTTTCTTATATGTATTCCCGTGTGTGTGTGTGTTTAAAATGTTTTGTATGAATTCCTTGCAATGATTTATTTATTCATTTATTCATTTATTATTATTTATTTATTTTATTTAAAACTTTTTATGACAGACGTTTTAAACGTCAGCATGTCAATGAGAAGTGTGTGTGTGTGTGTGTATGAGTATATTCCTGATTAGTTATAGGTTCACTTTGTGTGTGTGTGTGTGTGTGTGTGTGTGTGTGTGTGTGTGTGTGTGTGTGTGTGTGTGTGTGTAAACCTTTTTTTTTTTTCTCCCTCTCCTCCAAGAGCCAAAAATGTTCCCTGTGTGTGAACACGACCTGTGTTTTGACGTCAGCGAGAGCACACACTGGTCACACATCTGTAACCGTATCCCTCACCGAGCGCGCACGAGTGTGTGTGTGAGATCAAGCTAAAATTGTCTTCATACGCTCGAGCCTTGGCTGGCTCTCTCTCTGTGTGTGTGTGTGTGTGTGTGTGTGTGTGTGTGTGTGTGTGTGTGTGTGTGTGTGTGTGTGATGCATACGTGCCTAGCTGAATGACGTTAGTTCATTGAGCTCTTGGAGGACGAGGTCCACCCCCTCGCTCATGCCCTTAGAAGGAGTTACACTCTATAAAGAGGCAGTAACGCTTACCGTGTCTACAAGTAGGGAAGTATCACTGCTTTAAAGTGTGTGGCCTTCTGTCCACACACACACACACACACACACACACACACACACACACACACACACACAGAAAAGTGCATAACTACTGCAGTGTAATATCTGTTGCATTTTTAAGCCGTGACAGTTTCTATAAGCTAACTCATTGGGAAAGTGAATGCGTCCCAGTGTAACGTTAGATAATTAAGTGCAGTAATACAGAGTGATCGTCACTTAGCGTCATGTCTTACCTGATTACACGAAAACGTTTTCTCAGTCATCTGTTCATGCGTTAAAAACCTGCGCTACTGTCAGCTAGATCGTGTGTGTGTGTGTGTGTGTGTGTGTGTGTGTGTGTGTGTGGTGCAGCAGGTGGTGGGATTCTCAAGCGCTCAAGTGTTGCCGTATCAAGGTGTGTGTTACGCTTCATACAGTGCGATATATATTTAGACTAAAGCTGTAAATCACAGGTAGGCTGTCGTTTCAACTCAGTTTGATTTTTGTAGGATTTTTAAAAAATAAAATATTAAGGTTAAAAGGTTTTGTAATATAAAAAGATAAATAAATAAAATGATCTAATATGCATGTTTATTAGGGCCCAAGTAACTATAGGATGCGCAGGACCCTCTTGTTTTTTCTTAAGGATTTTTTTTCACCCTTTTGGACTTTTCGAGACATTAACAAGCTCAAAAACTCATGAAACTTGGCAGACAGGTTGGAATCTGCTGCCATTCGGGGGCCCTCACAAAAGATTTTGCTACCTAGCTCATACACACTTTCATGTAATGCACACGAAACTCTGTACACATTATAGCTCACTGAGCCGAACAACTTTCGCGCTGCATGTCCCGGGCTCAACTCAACAGGAGGCCGGTTATTTTGGGTCGTTTGCAAAAACACACAAGGAGTTTTGATATACTCCTCCTAGGGAATTTATACGAACGCCACCAAACCGGGCCGATGTGATCTAAAGACATTGAGGATGTAAAATTGCGGGGGGATTTCTGATATCACAAACGGGTCAGCCGTGATAATGTCTTAAACTTACACCGAAAAATGATTAATAACTTTGTGTGCCATTATATTCAGTGACACGTTCAGTGACATCATAGTGTGGTGCCTGTTTTCCAGCATCTGCGGCCTAATGAACACATAAATATCACAAATGTTAGCACGCACGCACCACTAAAGACTACACCATACACACAAACATGCACAAGCACATTTACTCGTCACACACAACTGACACATCCACACGTCACACATCTCTCTTCCTCACTCTCTCACACACACACACACACACACACACACACACACACACACACACTAACGCACTCAATGGTATTTAGAGCCAAAAATTAGCCCTCTATAGTGTGTGATGTGTGCAAGTTGTGCGGTGCAACCGGGTGGCGATGGCTTTTTCGAGGTCTTAACGCACTTTAATAACACACAGGTTGTTTGGTGCCCCCGGTGTGGCGATGACACATGGTGCTTGGGCCCGTCATCGTTGCTTGCAACTATATTTATTATTATTTATTTATTTATGTCCTGTCACATAAGCGATAGTGTTTGACTCCTCCATCACCTCAGCTTCCCATATACTCAAAAGCAGCAGTAGAACAAGAAGGAGCGATATTCTTGCTTCGATATACTATATAATGATATTTTGAGGTACTTTCACACTAGATACTTGAGCATGGAGCCGAGTACACTTGGTACGTTTGTGTAACCTGAACCGTGCCCGGAATTTAAATCATCGTATTGTACACGAGTCCAATTCCAAACCCAAAGACTAGGGTTGTTGTTTTTTTTTTTGATTGTTTGTTTTACAGTATTGGTGGCTGAACAGGTACTTTAACAAAAAATAAATAAAAAAAAATTGAAAGGGAAAAAAAACTATAAACAATATATTAAAAGTTTGGATAAATACAAAACAACAAATGTACACACTGCCTAACCCAGCTACAATAATTTAACACCAATAACAGCAGTAGTCTGTATTCCTGTTATGCTACAATCCAGCTTCAAATTTCAGCAATTCTTTTGAGGAAATGTGACCATATCTTCATTATTTGGCAAAACACGACACCTCTCCTGACTGTGGTTGAGTGTTGGTCTGACTGGGGTCAGGTGTCAGGGACACACCCACACACACACTGCCAGGGCATCCCCCTGCTTTTAACTTCAGTTTTAGGTTTGACATCTTTCCCTCTTTACACACGATTGTTGAAAGACGTTTGTTACACGTCGCAGTGTCGGAATCCTTTTTATGAAATACATCCACACTGTAGAATGTTTAGCTTGAGGCATTTTAATTTAAGCATGTTTAGCTCAGCGAGCTAATGCTACCTGCTACCGTCAGAGCAAGCGTTTATTAGTGCTGTCTCATTTCCTGACTTTGGAACCGGAATGTGAAAACAACTCGCGTTACTATGCAGATTAGTTGGATTTGAATTATTATTTTCCGACTCGCATTCACATGCATTTTTTTTTCTGTCAGGAAAAAAAAATTCACGTGCAGTGAGGGTGATGATGCTTCTTACATCCGCTTCAGAGAACCAGAGGACAAATATTTCAATTGAGACTGCGTTATTATTCGGTTCTAGTGCATGTAGGATTTCGGTACCATATTGGCATCATTATTTAAACTGCCTGGTCATAGCTGATAAAGAAGGAAGGCAGCCAAGAGGGTCGTTTTTGACATTTTAAGCAAAATCTGAGGTGTTCAAGTCAAACCGGGACTTTTGATTGTGCAGAACACCATTATTGCGGCTAAAAGTCTCATCACCGTGCCGTGCTTGACGTCTTCTCTAAATGCCTTCATTCATGACAAATTTCATTCCAAATCCCAGGTTGACTTGAACACTTCCTTGTACCCTTCTTCTTTTGTTTATCGGTAGCTCGTTAACCGACTATTTGGTTTTTCTTGCTGAGCAAAACTTACTTTTATTGGCCGAAATGGCAATAACCAAAAGCATAATAAATACAAAACTATGAGAATGCACGTTTTCTCCAAAGGAGAATCATCAGAAGTCTGAGACAGTCAATCTACTGATTTCCAGTTCCCCTCAGGTTTATTGATGTTTGGACATCACTAACCTAATTTAGAAAGAAAAATCTTAAGAGAGAAAGAAAGAAAACTAATCTTAAACTCATCTTAAAACTGAGTTATTAGTTTTGTTTCGCGCCACTAAAAATATACCCGAGAGCACTGTACACGATACAGGTGCAGATAAACCAGGTGAACCGCCACCCATCTGCTCAAAGATGAGTCTCTTCCGAGAATTCCATCTGCCTTGTTCGGGTCGCCGCGCCGTGTGAAGCGTGTGGAGGCGGAGCCGTGTCCTGAGTGGCGTTTCCCTTTCCCTTCCCTCCCTTTTTTTTTGCGCAGCACGGCAGCTTTTAATTTTACCCTCTACAATTTCCTCCAGCTCGCTGGTTTTTCTAAGTAAAGAGGAGGGCGCCTCTAAAGACGGTGGCTCCTATAAAAGCGCTCGCCGCGAGGATGTGAGGTAGACTTTCATGTTTTTCCGCACCAAGGGTGCCTCGTTACGCCGCTGTATTTATAGATGAGGTTTCGCTCAAACCGCTACTTCTCTGGCTCTCAGATGAGTTCGCTTTCCTCAGCTTTACTCACTCCGTGCTTTCAGCTTTCATGTTGTTCTGCCTTTCATTCTTCCTGAAACATTTGCTAGTCACTGTTTCTTTTTGTTAAAACATTTGAAACTTTATAAAACATGATGGCTACACCAGATCCCAACAATCTTGAGAAATTCTTCGTTTCTTTGACATAGTTTGCACCCAATGCACATAAACTAGATCACTGAGTAATATCAGGTCAGGTTTCCTGGCTGATAAAACATCGACCTGGGCGCATACCAATATCCATGTGCATATTTTTCCTTTATTTCACAAATGGAAATATACCTACCGTTAAAGCTCTCATCATATCCCACTTGTCGAAACACGCCGTGTGGCCTTGGCTTCCTCGTCGGAGGAGGAGGATGGGGATGTTTTTTTCCTCCATGCTGGGGCCCGCTGCAGCTGTACTTCCACCAGGATAAACAAACAAGCCTCCTCTTTTTAGGCCTTAATGATCACTAAGGATACCACCACCACCACCACCACTGTGAGCCCCACATCCCTCCTACAGCTTTGCTCTAGTGCAAGTCCTCCTGAACACAGGTACACTGTGTTTTGCACTTTTGCTTTTCCTTCAGCTTGAGAAAGATTTGCAGCTGATGTAAGAATCCATCCCTTGATCAATCTGAGCAAACTGGCTGTTCACATACAGTACACAGGTCGAGTTACGAATTTCCGCAGACTCGAACATAAGTAGCTCACGTGTATTGTACAAAAAATAGCCACTGCAGCGTACCAGATACCAATATTTACAATTATATACAATATTTTAAGTCTATGTATAAAATGTCTAAAGTCCGGGGGGGAGAGGAAATGAGTCGGCCTCACCGGGTTCAATGAATCAGTCCGGGAGCACGATGATAGAAAATGTCTGTCCTGATGATGTATTATCCCAATTATAGAAAATAAAACCTCAACAAAAAAAGTCCAATACAGTGGGGAACAGCTCTAAGATGGCGTCTGGGATTCCCCTCGTGGGGAAAGGGGACAGGGATTTAGGCAAGTGGACTGATGTAAGCTTTACATTGTATATTCGTGTCAAAGGCGTATAAGACTTGCCTTGTCAGACTTAAGAACAAATCCGACTTACAAACGTAATCTCGGAACAGAACTCGTTCGTAAGTTGGGGACTACACGTATAAGTGATATCATACGAGAGGGAGTGGTGTTGTACTGAATATCAGCACGAAGGCATCACAGCTGAATACCTGAGCAACGGTAGCTATGTCCGTTCAGTCTTATGTGTTCATCTCTAACTGATTTCTCTCTTTTGGTTCTTCTTCACAGAATGAAAAGCAGCTACACCTCATCTACCCGTCAAGGCCTCTCTCTCTCTCTCTCTCTCTCTCTCTCTCTCTCTCCTCCCTCTCTCGCTCTCTCATTTTGCAATAAACCGAACTCCAGTACTCCGTCATCCTGATCAAGCCTCGTCGGACCTCATCTTCTACTCGTTGCCTAAAAAACCCGGACCTCACGCAGCTGCACATTCGGACCTTCCAGAATGCTGGCCTTCACACAAATGCAGTTCTCATGAAACCTGGAGTACTCAGGGTCTGGGTTCGCATGGATAAAACTGAGCGAAACATGAACGCATGGTGCGGTGATTATTATTATAGTGAATATTGTATTAACTTTTTAATGAAAACCAAATTGTAATTTATTAACAATTTTTTTTTTAATTGAGTTTATAATTCTGTTGAAAGTCTCTTTTTACTTCGTAGCAGAAAATGTACCGACTCCGGAAGTGGAGACTCCTTCCCAGGAAATGTTAAACGTCTCCATAGCGAAAGCGCCGGAACACCTTTCGGCCCAATCAGATCAGAGAATTCAAAACTTATCTTGGATCAGTGCTGTGCTTGAGATTTTACTCTTCTGACTTCACCGTTCAAACCTCGTCACTTTGTAGTTCTTCCTTACTGTTTGTCTGACGCCGAAACGGCGTTAGCGTTGTAGTACAAACTTTCAGTAAACAGCATTACATCTTAAGAAAAAAAAATTATTTGATAATTTTTTTTTTTACTCCCAACGGTGCTTTGACATTCTCGTGCTTATAGTAATATTTAATAGTATTTATCTGACTGATGGTACTGATGGTGTTAGAAAATACAGGTACAAAGATGTGTGTTGTTTTAATTTCATGAACGTAATGTATAACAAATGCTATTGCGGTTGCGTTTTTTTTATACCCCAAAAGTTCATTTCGAATACCGAAATAGGTACATCATGGGTGGACAAATCAAATCATAAATTCATTAAACCGCTTTATGTGCAGGATCTAGTGTGGAGTTCCAGGTAAACATAAAGGACTAGGAAAAGTGTTCATGCTATCATCATTATATTACATATTATTTCAGGCATTACTTACAGATTTACAGAATATTCTGTGAAACATAAAAAAAAAAAAAAATTTAAAAAGCAATCCAAACAAGACAGACGAACAGTTTAATCCAGCCAAAAGTAATGGAACACATTGCTTTTTATTATGAAATGAGAAAGTTCATGGAGTAGCTGCGCTGGCCAAGCTGCGTTATTGGAGTTTTGTGTGCACTAAATGTAATTCAGGTGTGTTTTATTTATTATCTTGTCAATAATTTTCTCAAAACCATTCCATCATCCACCACAAGGCGTCTGGATTCTGAACGAACGAGTCGCTATTTTTACTTTATGTACAAGTCGCATTGTGCTGAAGCACAGCTGGTTGTCGAACCACCCGTGTTTTCCCGGTCCACTGATTTGTCCACCTCTGACACACTGTGACGCAATGGACCGTACACACTGCCAACAGCCATTCACACTGTGACCCATTTAGCTTCCCGCGAGCTGTTTTATGTCATTGTTCTCGCACTCTTTACACTTTTTCAGACTACTCCGAGGAGCCACCGGTACTAGATTTTGTGGTAGATAACAGTTAACAGAAGATACTCTTCAGGTCGAAATGGTTTCAACGTCTATACATTCAGGACCTTAGGCAACCACAACTACCTACACGACCTACCGCTGCTAATATGACTCAAGGGCATGATGGCGAGATCCGAAAAAAAACAAGCCATGTGCAATTTTCCTTCATATAAGCGCACAAAAAAAGGAAAAAAAGGTTGGAAAAGGTCATTAGTAATGTCGCAGGCAGGCGTATTGCTCGTAGCTTTTTATCAAGGTTTATACGCGAAGGTGTAGCGAACGAAGTAATTATACGCCGCGCTACCGTCTGCTATCCGTCGTTGCATGTTTAAAAATGCAATCAGTACGGATGGCTTTTCAAGATAGCGCTGCAGGCAACACCCCGTGAAGAATCAGGTTACGTGTGTGTGTATATGCGTGTACATCACTTTATGGTCTTCATCTTTGAAATCGGTACATTAATCATGCATTTTGCAATTCGAAAGAAACCCAGCTGTCCTGGACGTTTTAGTGTTTCTAAACAGGAAGTGCATCAGGAGCAGGGAACACACTAAAACGCACAGGAACACCAGGATCCCAAGGGTTAGGAACCACTGCAGTGAACCTTGGGTGTAAAGTTTGTCACATGATTGCCATGTGAAGGAAAAAAAAAAATAGTCGTTCTCGCATGGGAGTATATGTTGACTGGTACATTTTATTTGTATTTTTTTTTTTCAGTAAACATTTCAGTCTTTAATTACATTGAGAAACATGCGTCCGGACAAATGGTACTGTTGGTACTTTTTTACCTAATATGCAGGCTATCTAGAAGAACATTTGTTGACTGAACAGTTGCAGTAGCAGTCTACGATTTACAGTGTGTTGCTGTTAAACCTTGGAAGCCAGTACGTTTCGTTTTTTTTCTTTGTTTTTGTTTTTTTAAGAATTTATTTATTGTTTTGTTTTCTATCTTTATTGTTGTTTCATTTTATTTTTGCATAAGGTTTTTCCTGTGACATGCTCTCAATGTCATGTCTACAAGAATTAAGAGAAAGAGAAAAAAGGTCTCAGTGTCACACTTGCTGCTGATCGGAGAAAAATACATCAAGAACAATCTGTAAATTATTGAATATAAATGTGCCACTTGTAATTTGTGTATTTAACAATTTAAGTTTTTTTTCCGCCTTGTGCCTTGATATACAATAGACATGGTATTTGGAAATGTCTTCTGATCTTAATTGTTGGTTAAAAATGCAAACCCTTGCAGTAATGTATAATCTGTTCAGTTTTGTTTTAGTTTAGTTTTTTTTTTTGTTTGTTTTTTTTTATCAGGGAGAGGATTCAGCTCTTGGAGAAAACTTTAAAGAATACGGTACTTGCAGTTATATAAATGCACATATAACATGCTCTGGGAACTCATGTCATGTGAAAGCTCACAAAAGTTGTACATGGCCAATTTACATCCTAACCCGTCTTCCACTGTATATATTGTCTTGTAAAAAATAAATAATTAGTTAAACACTTTTGATGAGTGGACCATTGAAAGAGTGCATGGTCTAACAAATACTTTTTAGTTAGTTTGTTGGTTTGTTTGTTTTGTTAGCTTTTTTTGTGCGTGGTGATGGTGGGTTTTTTTCCTGAAGGAATGAACCTCCTGTGAATGAGCGAATAGCTGCAACATGAGCATTATAGAACACCAGCATTGACGCGAGGCCTGTGTATACCCTCCTCGCTCCCCTTTTATTTAGGAGAATGGAAACCTTTTTTTTTTTTTTTTGGAAATCTTGTGTAATAAAGTAGAAAATAGTCACTTTGTGGTGTGTCTCTCACTTTTATATATGCATTTTTAAACATTTTAGCATGTTAACTGTCTTCCATATTAAGTCAATTTACTAAGCGAGTACAGCAATAAAATTTCGTATTGTGAAACGCATTTTCCCATAGGAAATAATGTAAATGCAGATAATCTGTTCCAGCCAAAAAAAAAAAGGTATGCTTCAAAAACTAAACTGAAAGCTGCTCCCTTTTCTTCTTGCTAACATTCCTCAGATCCATGGCGCTATGTCTTCACTAAATCTGTCACAAAATGCAAAAAATATGAAGCCCACAAAAAATGTTAACTCGCATTGCTTGGCTTTCCACTGACGCAAACAAATTTTGAACACGTGTACGCACAACAGCCGGTGCTCGGTTCGGCTCCATTTATGTCTCTATGTAATACCCTGATACACTAATGCACTTATCCCAGAGTTTCATTACTGCCTAGATACCGTCAAGGTAGAAACTTTCCTCAGTATACTGGCGCAATGATCGGACTGCCTGCATCACATCTGAAACGCTGGCCTCCCAGGAACTCCTCTAATGGCCCAAACATGTGGAAATGGCTTGGAGTGAGGTCAGGACTGTACGGGGGATGTGGCGCTAACTCCTAGCAGAGTTCCTGTCATGTGCAAGTTGTGTTGGTGAATGATTGTGTGTACTGTTCAGAAAGATGCTTCTCTTCCGCAGGATGGCGACATGTTACCCGGTGATGTTCAAGGATCAAGTGTTCCACTCGCTGAATGTTCACTAGGATCGTCATTCGCAGATGTTCGGCCTTCTTTCAAATGTTTGCACGGTTTAAATGTTTTACTACGGGTTAAGAGTCTCATTACTGTACCGTGCTTGAAATTTTGATGACAGTTCTATGGGAACTGTACACACAATCATTCACCAACACCACTTGCACATTACAGGAACTCGGCTGGGAGTTATTGCCACATCCCCAGTACAGTCCTGACAAATGTCCTGAAAACTGCTCCTTGGCGAATTTACATACATGAGTGAAGGTAAAAAGTTTTGCAAACATAAGCTAGTTCTAGTTAATTAAGCTAGTTAAGCTAGTTAATTGTATTACATAATACAATTGTATTAATAAATGTTCATTGTGTTTTAAGTACAGGAGACATTCTTCCTTGTTCTGCACTAGGTACAAATGATTATGTTTGAGTACTTTAAAGCTGACTTATCATGCAAAATCCACTTTTTTAAGACATTATCGCAAGGTCTCCAGTGTATATGTGTGTGCGCGAACAGAAAATGTGATGGGAAAAAAAAATCCTGCTTATTGGCCTGACCTGGCCAGGGCTTAAACAAGCCACATGGGTTTTCCTGTGTTGTGACCTCATATAAGGAGATCCCTGGCTTGTTGCTCAGCTCTGGTATTCCTTGGTTACGTCACCCAGCAGTAGCTCATTTGAGGGGTAATTCTGCTTGACGGCGCAAATGGAAGATACACTTTGGGAAGATAACTTGTTAATGAAATAGTAAAATATGGGACCTTTAATACATTATGTGGACTGTGAATTAAAACTTGGAACTAACAATAATAGTGTACAGGTAGCTTGCGTTGATAATCTGCCAACAAAGCTAATGAAAAGCCTCATAATAGGTAAATCAAACAACCTGGTAAGTTAGTTTTAGAAGCTCTGTGTAGCTTTATGCGTTTGTCATTACTACCTTAACCCTCTGGACAATGGACAGGCTTTGGTCACAAATGAGAGCAGGAGCAGTAGAGACAAACTGAGTTGGCATGTCTTTTGAAAGAACCGTCATCTTACAAGATGAACCGAGGTGCTTCAGCCAGCTATGTGGACGTACATTCCTACTTATAGCACTTATAGCATTTGCACACCTGGACAGGTAATCCTGCATGAGCCCCGCTGATTGGCTGAAGTGTCTAATAGTCCTGAGTGGAGGGCTCTTGTGGGGAAATGCGTCAGACTATGAATCATTTCTCGTGATGGGAATTCTCGAAAAAAGTATTAATCTTAAAGGAAAGGAAACAACTCAGCAGAAAACCTGCAGCAACATGACAAACCTGATGATTACAGGTTATGTTCCTGCTGTTTGCTTTACTTGTAGTTTATGAATCCTTGCACCCAGGGAACAATTTATTCTGTCTTCAGTTCCAGAAGAATGCTGCTTCATATCAGGTCTTGGTCATACCCTTTGAAGTCCCTCCAAACCTCTTCCCACACACACACACACACACACACTCACTCACTCACACCTGTTTACTGAATGTTTACAGGTAACCTGGAGGCTGAGTGATAAGAATGTCAGGAATGTGGCCCAAGTCTCTCATTAAAAGTCCAGGAGGTGTTTTTTTCCCCTTAACAGTGCTTTTAAATGATCCCTAAGTCCTGAATATTGAAAATGGCTTTTCCAGAGTTACTGTAGAGTGTGTGGGAAGATGGTTAAACACTCAGCTTTGCAGAAATCCAGATGTAGATTTATATCCCTACCGAACAAGCCAGAGGCAACAGGGGCAAGAAAATACTACCTGAGGCTGAGGCTAGGGTTCGAATCTGGGGTTTGGTCTTTGTGGATGGAGTTTGCTTGATGGTGGGATTCCTCCAAGGACTCCAGTTTCCTCTCACAGTGGTAGCAGGGTAGGCTAATTAATATTTCCAACTTTCATCATCAATGGGATGGTTGAGTGTCCCAGATACCCATCCAAATGTATTCCAGCTGGGATAGCCTCCAGGCTCCCCTATAACCTTTCACAGGATAGTTGGAAAAGAAGATGAATGAATGGAGATGCTGCCATGTAATTGGCTATTTGGATTTGAGTGAAAAGTTGTTGATAAGTGTACAATCTAATGGGGAAAGGGCAAACAGTGCTACATGTGTTGGACAAGTTTGGGGATGTTTGTTAATAGTTTGACGACATTATGACTAAGATTCTTGGAATGGGCTTGGGAAAGGATTGGGTAGGGGGTTGCTAGGAAACGTAACTCTATGAGATTATCCACTGCAACAGAAATTTAGGCAAGGAATCAAGAGGAGGAAAGCAGGAGTAGAGATTAATCAGGTCCAGCGTTTGAGGTGATCTACGACAGGAGAAACATGGCAGGCTCTGGCATAAACACTGAGAGTGGGCAGTGGTTTGGTTGCCACCCCTCCCACACTTGCTGGGAAACTTGGCCAGAACAATCTGGGGTGTATTCCTGCCTGATACCTGGTGTTCCTGGTTCAGGCTCCATGACCATAACCTTGAGCAGGATAAAGCGGTGATAATGAATGCACAATATGCAAAACACGTGGACGTCATCCCGTAGCACAAGTGTAAAGAAACCTGACCGGTTCCAGCTTTATTCGTTCATTTCCATTCAACGCTTTACTCCTGGTGAGGGTCACGCTGGATCTGGAGTGCAAGTGGAAGAAATTTGCCCCAGATGTGATGCAAGTTTATTGCAGGGTACACATACACACGCAAACACACACACATACACTTATAATGATGGACAATTTAGCATAGCCAATCTTGTGAGCCCCAGAGAAAACCCATGCAAACATGGAGAGGGGATGGAAAATTCCGCACCACCTCAAGCTTAAGATCAAACTGAGACCCTGGAGCCCTAGCCTAATCTCAGATTCTGTATATGGTCTGGATTAATTAGCAATGTTTTTTTTTTTTGGGGGGGGGGGGGGGGGACAACAGATGAAAAGAAAAGTGACGAGATGAAAAGAAAAGTTGGTTTGTTTGGGATTAAGACAAGCTATGAAAGGTAGCTATGAGCAAAGGGAATGGGAAAGAGAGACAAAAACAATGTGTGTGTAGGTATATATATATATGTGTGCGTGTGTGTTATGGTGTGATGTATGAAGGGGCCCTAGAACAGTCTGGAGGATAATGCTGTACAGATGTGTCCTCATCTAACCCTGAAACGAATAGACGCACAGGGAGGAAGTGAAGCGAGCCTTCTCTGCATAGCAGGCATACAGTAGATGGTATACGGTTTGAACAAACAATAGCCTGCTACGACCTGAGCTAAAAGCTGAATCCCGAATTCTGCTTGTTACCGGTTTCCCTTGCACTCCCAATTCTTTCTAAAGTAAGTGGTTTTGTTCAATCTTCGCTTCAACGCCTAATGTAATCTACAAAGAAAAAAAAATAGTTGTTAGATAAAGTTTTCCTGAATTATTTACTTCTTCTTCTTTTTTTTATTTTATTTGCAAACCGAGCATTTCCTGCCTCCTTCCTGTGCTTCTGAATTAGGCCTGAGGCAAGCGGAAGGGAAACACTGACTGCCTTTTTATAGCGCTTTATTGCCACACTTGTGGTGCAAAAGAGTCCAAAAATACCAGCCTGGCCATGTAGAATCCATCAAGAGCAAAAGGCTAATTCACTTTTAAACCGTGTGACTTGGATTAGCAAGCACAGAACTGACAGCATTAACGCGTGGTACAGATCCAGTGCTGTAAGGACAGTGTTATTGGGGTGGAACAAGGTGTTCGCTAACATTCCAGACCACCAAAATAGCTCTACGTTCAACCCTTGGAGCACTATGCAGGGAGAAATCTGCTTGTCTACGTACTTGGAAGTGCGCTCCGTAGACTGAGTTGGGGGTATAAGTGACTTGCAGGAAGTATTCACCAAGTATTCACCCCCCCCCCCCCCCCCCCACCCCCAACCCTTTGTGTCTGCAATTTGGGAAAACTGTATTTTACACACCCTCAGCTTGGACTGCTGGACAAATAAATGATCTGTCCATTCATCTTTAAACGTTCAGTTTTCAAATGTTACATACCTGGTTTTGGAGTATGCCATGCACACACATTTTTTTTGTGTGTGTTTAGAGTGGATTTGGCACATTTGGATTCTGTGTATTTACGGGTAAACTGTCCCGTTGACTCGCTCTGTTGAGTGATGCGTACAGCCACGCCCACTTCAAGGGCAAAAGCACTGTATTCATCTAAAAAAAAAAAAAAAAAAAGCCTGGCTGCTGTGAGGTAATCTGGCACTCAAAACTGCTCATAACGTCCCTTCAACTCAACATTTTGATTTAATTTATGCCGCAGGTTTAACTTCAGGCAAGTACCCAAGGACTGGCAAAGTTTCATTCAGTTCTGTCAAGCCAGTTTTGCATGTTGCAGTGGACAAATTCGGGCTGGACAGACATGCGGACATACAGACATACATACAGAAAATCTTCTGTCATTTTCATGTATCAGATGTTAAGATATCAATGAAAAAGCAAGTTCTGACCAATGTACAGCTAAAACAATTATTTTATTTATATAGATGAAGTTCATGTGCAATCATTTCCAGTAAAAAAAGTAGAAATGTATATATATATTTTTATTACATTTTCTAACCTTTTGCCAGCATCATTAAAGTGAAATAATTGACAGTATATGGCAAAAAAAAAAAAAAAAAAAAAGAACGCAGTAACCAGGTAAGGCGGGTATAAGTTAGAGAGGCAAATGATGCCGCCACCACTGTGCTTCACTGTGACATCACGATGACGTCTATGCATCCATCCATTATGTATACTGCTTAATCTTGTATAGCATTGCAGGGTGGACTATCCCTGGGAACACTGGGACACGACAGGGCGTGACCACACACACACACACAATCATACATTACAGGCGATTTGCAAATGCTAGTCAAATGTCTTTGGACTATGGGAGGAAACTGGAGTACCTGGAGGAAACCCACCATGCACAGGGAGAACATGCAAATTCCACACACACGGCCCAGAGGTGAGAATCGAACCCACAACCATGAGTTAAACATGTCATGTGCTTACAGGTTTAAGCTGTCTATCCAGTGCGAAGAATTTAGTCAAACACTCGACTACAAAAAAAAAAAAGTAAAAAATGTGATTTATTTTTATTTTTTATTTTTTTTACAATTCATCTGCATATCATTGGCTAAAAGTCAGACGTATACACTGTCCATAAACTGACCACCACAATCTGTTACTGCTCTGCATTTGCGTATGTTTATCTGATGGATGGCTATGGACAAAATCTTAAGCTCGGATTCCTCTGTGTGTGTGTGTCTTTGTGTATGTGTGTGTTTACTGCTATGCAGATGTGCAGCAGACCATTTCCAGCTGGGATATATTGCTTTAAGAGAGCTTCAAAGGCTTGGTTGTGTCTACAGATTGGTGTGTGTGTGTGTATGTGTGTTTTTAGGTACCATGACTACATGAAATCAGCGTGTACATGTGCTGTAAGTGTGTGCGTACATGGGAGTGTGAAGGCGCATACTAATAGACTAATGGAAATGCTTGGATTTGTCAACAGCTGGGCTGAATCTGATCTTTGATCTTTGACATTTCTCCAGTGGCGCAGTCGAGATAACATTATACTGTAGGTAGCTGAGACCGGTGTAACAGCTGTAAGGCATCTGGAGGGAGTTGGTTGACATCACAGGCTTGTTTATTTCTATGTATGAATGTACAGTATGTGCTTACTTATGGAATCAGCCAATCATATGGCTGTAGGGCAAAACATAAAGTCATGCAACTACAGGTCGAAAGCTTCCCGTCAAACATTAAAATGGCCGTCACAAGCTTAATTATGCAATGATCAGAAGCCTGTAGTGATGCCCCGATGTTGGGAGAGGTCAAAGAGGAATGGTGCAGGAACCGGAATGTCCACTCTTTACAGCCACGGTCAGGAGAAAAGCATGTCCGAACCGTGTCTCAACACATCAGCCCTGGAGGCAAATGGTTTGCACTCTACATCTGCTCCCACTCCAGTTGGCAATGAACAGGAAAACGACACGACAGAGGCCGCAGGTTTAACAAAACCGGATAAATAAGGATTCGAAAAGCATCACCTGGTCCTTTTCCAGTCTTCAAAGTTAAGCTACAGTCTGTGAAGTTAACCTACGTACACGAAACAAATAAACTACTGTTTGACTTTTTTTCCCCTCCCCGGCTCTAATATTTCTAATCCGAGGAATCAGCGGATTTTTTTTTTTCTTCCTCTTGATGCATCAGAAAAAAACACTAAGGGCTGCTTGGGATTTATTTTTTCGCTTCAGCTCACATCTGAAGTCTACTGAGCCCCTTAAGGGACAAAAGAGGGGAGAGGTATGAAAAACAAAACATGACAGGAGGAAAAATATACATAGAAAGAAAAAAAAAAAGAGAAAACTTTGTCTGCTGAGAGTACATGGATGAGAAGATATCCAGGTCAGTGGAAGACGTGGCTTTGCTAGACGAGTACACTACTTTTGTTATTTTTTTTTTAAGTGACTAGTAATTCCAGCAAACAAGCTTTTATTTATTTATCTTAATAAATTACAAGATCATCGAAGAGTTTTTTTATTTCAGTAATTCAATTCAAAAAGTGAAACTCATATTACTGTATATAGATACGTTACACACAGACTGATATATTTCAAGTGTTTATTTCTTTTAATTTTGATGATTATGGCTTATAGCTAATGAAAACCCGAAATTTAGTATCTCGGAAATTTTGAATATTACCCAAGACCGATGGAAAAAAAAAAAAAAAAAAGATTTTTAACAGAAATGTTGGATACTGAAAAGTATGAACATGTCCAGCACTCGGTCGGTCTGTGGCACTGCTGAGGTGTTATGGAAGCCCAGGTTACTCTGATAGCGGACTTCAACTACTCTTCTGCTCATCTCCATCTTCACAATACCCCCTAGATTCTCTATGGGGTTTAGGTGGGGCGAGTTGACTGTCCAATCAAGCACTGGAACACCATGCTCCTTAAAGCATATTACCGCATTAGCACTTTCAGCAGTGTGGGCAGGTGCCAAGTCCTGCTGGAAAATTAAATCAGCATCTCCATGCGGCTGGTCAGCAGAGGGAAGCATGAAGTGCTCTAAAACTTCCTGGTAGACGGCTGCGCTTACCCTGGATCTGAGAAAACACAGTGGACCAACACCATCAGATAACCACCATTGACTGGGCAAACTTTACACTGGACCACAAGCAGCTTGGATTCTCCTCTCTTCCTCCAGACTCTGGGATCTTGATTTCCAAATGAGATGCAAAATTTACTTTCATCTGAAAAGAGGACTTTGGCCCACTGAGCCAGACCTTTTTGTCCTTTTTTTTGCCCAGGTAAGACACCTCTGACGTTTTTCTCTGGTTCAACAATGGCTTGAAACAAGTAATGCAACAGTAGTAGCTCATGTCTTGGATACGTCTGTGCTTGGTGGCTCTTGAAGCACTGACTCCGTAGATAAATATGAATCTTGAAATAACAAAAAAAAAAAAAAACGAATCACTGCAAAACTTTAGGTCAGCTTCTGTTAGCTAGCTAATATCATGATTGGTTAGAAACCTACTGTAGATAAAGTCAGGGCTGAAACTTTGTTTTTAATTGCAGTATTAATGTCCAGATGGATATAATTCATAAAAAAAAAAAAAAAAAAAAAGACCATTTGTTATATTATCACTTACACAAGCAAAGTTTAGTTACAGTTTTTTTTTATTATTATTAATTTGGAATAAGGTGTTTTTTATGTAGTTATTAATAAAATAAAGATACGTTTAAGATTATGGCATACAATATGATGTATATTAGAATAAAAGTTGCATTTATAACTATGGGCTTCATTAAAGAAAACGTTACCAAATTTCATTTCTTGTGTATCTGTCCTTTTTTTTTTTTTCTCAGTTTTTTTCTTGTCTACATAAAAGGTAACCCGGAGGGTGAGGTGTGAGGTGTGAGGAATACAATAAATACACACAGGTCTGTGAGAAATGTTGTGGCTTGTGGATCTTAAAAGGGTCGGGAATTCCTGCTTTAAGTCACATGACTTTCCATCATCCAAACCTCACTGTTTAATATCAGCTCGCTGTGAAACACACACAAACAGCAGGCTGTAACCCTTAAAGATAGTGTATGGGAATGCAAAGGAATGTGTGTGTGTGTGTGTGTGTGTGTGTGTGTGTGTGTGTGTGTGTGTGTTGTGGTGACAAGTGGGAATGCTTTGATTTAAGCCGAACATTCTAACCTACAGTGAGAAAGCTCAGTGTGTGTGTGTGTGTGTGTGTGTGTGGATAAACATGTAATATGATACGATATGGTACAGTGCCATGAAAAATATTAAAAGTATTTGATTTTAAAATTTCTTTTTGCATATTTGTTACACTTAACTGATTGAGATTATCAAACCAATTTTTTATATTATTATACAAAGATACCCCGAATAAATACAAAATAAAAATAATTAAAAAACACCCAAACCTACCTGGCGGTATGTGAAGAAGTAATTGCCCCCTAAGCCTAATAACTGGTTGTGTCACTTTTGGCAGCAACAACTGAAATCAAGCGTTTGTGGTAACTGTCCATGTGTCTTCACTGCGGAGGAATCCTGGTCCACTCAGAATTTTTAAGTCCAGACTTTGACCAGGCCACTCCAAAACCTTCATTGTGTGTGTGTTTTTTTTGAGACGTTCAGAAGTGGACTTAATGGTGTTTTACGGATCATTGTCCTGCTGCATAACCCGAGTGTTCTTGAGCTCAAGGTCACGGACTGATGGACTGACATTCTCCTTCAGGTAGTGTGCAGAATTCATGCTTCCATCAATTAAAGCAAGTTGTCCGGGTCCTGAAGTGGCACCACACTACCATCACACTACCACCTTCCTAAAAAATCTTACAACTGTCTTTGTGTTCTCTTAGTTGCTTTTTACCATTTTCGCCCACAGTCTCTTTCTTATTGTTGAATCATGAACGTTGACTATAAGTGCGTCAATTAAGGCCTGTAGTTCTTTAGATGTTGTTCTGAGCCCCTGGATGAGTCGCTGTCGTGCTCTATCAGTGGGCCGACCACTTTCAATCACTTTTCCAAGTTTCTCCATTTGTGCATCATGGCTCTCTCCATGGTACTCATCACAGTTCATTCATACTTCTTTCACAAAAAAGCTTTGGACAGCTTTTTCCCCTTTATAAATGAAATCGTCTTTTAAAAACTGCAGCATGTATTTACTCGGGTTATGTTTGTATAATATAAAAAATTTGTTTGATGAGCTCAATCATTCGAGTGTGACAAAAATGCAACAAATTCAGGGCAAATACTCTTTCATGGCACTGTATATATGTGTAGGTTGTTCCTGTATATGCTCAAGTGAATACACCAATAAATCAATAAACACGAACACATTTATACACATAAACACAAAAATAAACACTATTAGACATGAATAAATATCAACACACACTAATAAACAGTATTAGATTTTAATAACCATTAACACACACACACACACACACACACTCACTAATAAACACTATCAGACATGAATACACATCAACACACACTAATACACACTATTACACAAGGACAAATATCAACACGGACTAATAAACACTATTAGACATTAATACACATCAGTATTACTAATAAAGAAGTTTATTATTATTATTTCTATTATTATATTAACAGTAAAAACAACAACGACATTAATAATAATCATAATTAATAAAGGACCGCCTCTGCATCATTTTTTGTGTATTTATTTATTTATTTATTTATTTATATGGTGCAGACAGTTATGGGTACTGGGAAAATCCCAATAGTTTCTGAAATCCTCAAACCAGCAATCTAGCACCAAGATCCATGCCACAAAAGCTCTTGACCTGAATCTGCATGCTCGTATGTACTGTATGTTCCTGCCGTCACATGATTGGCTGGTTGGATGATAACTTGGTTGTTGTACAGGTGAACGGATTTTCCTATTAAATTATACATTGAGTGTTAATGTGGCGGTAGATGTGGCGTCTTTCAGTGGAATCGGAAATAAAAATGAAAAACCTTTAAACGCAATTTTCCCCATTTTCACTTTCTCAGTCAAGAGAAATATGTTACATACGACAACATGCTTAAGAAGACGAATTTTCACAGTCCATTAATCATTTCCAAAACTTACTGGTACCATTCCATTAAAATCTACCGGACCAAGCAGGCCGAGGTAACGAGGGGGTAGAATATACGTGCATGTGACCGTGTGTGTGTGTGTGTGTGTGTGTGTGTGTGTGAGAATCGGAGGAAGTCTTTCTGCTGGGAGGTCACTGAAGGGTTAAAGAGCCATTGAGCTGTTGGTATGGAGGTTGTCGTGGTAACAGAAGTGGAATGTTGAGACCTGGTGGGGCTGTGCTCCAAACAGGGGCTTTTCTTTGTGTGTGTGTGTGTGTGTGTGTGTGTGTGTGTGTGTGTGTGTGTGTGTGAGAGAGAGAGAGAGAGAGAGAGAGAGAGAGAGTAAAAAAGAGGTACAAGTTTGGGGTGATACATGTCGGATGGTCACCTTGGAAACCGGCCCACCACCCTGAAAGCTTCTCACATAAAGGGACAGAATATACGTACTTATACATACACATACACACACAAATATATAAGCACTAATACTGCAAGCTCTTTTAATAAAATAATTCACTGTTAAGCATAAAGTCCCCACGCTTAGACAAGTTTATTTAACAACAGTCGAATCAGAAATAAAACTGTCTAAGTTTGAATTATACAGAATGAAAGTATACAAATTATAATATTCATCAGTATAGTCAACAGATAGAAGTCAGCTTCTATATTTAACATTTTTTTACAAAACGTCATACAAGCAAATCATGAAAGCATAATTTTTTTTTGTTTCTATATTTTATTAATATACAACTTAAAATTGTCTTACTAATGATCCAAGTAAGTCCGCTCTTGTTTTTGTAAACACTACAGAGTATTTTATATCATTAACATCATTAATTTCTCAACATAAGCTGGATGGGAAAATTATCACATTAACTTGACATAACTTGAGGTGGTGACAGGAAAGACATTAAAATCTAAAAAAAAAAAAAAAAAACTGAAAGTTTCATAATACAGGACAGCCTTACATCAGCCCTGTGAAAAAGTCATCATTAAAAATGAAATAGTCAACTTTTATAATCTAGTCATCTAAAAAATACTAAAAAAAAAAAAAAAACTTTAGAATAAAGTTGACTTTATTTTAAAAAATGAAATAAAACTGCCAAGTTTTAAATTAAACATTAAATTTTTTTATATAAAATCAGTCACCTTATATATAATTGTATAAAATACAACAGTCTTTTTACAACAGTCATTTTATATATCAAATAGTAAACTATTTAAATAATAAAGCTAAGTTATAAATAAAGCAGTCACTTTTTAGATAAAAACAGTCAACTTTTAAATAAAACAGCAAACTAGATGATGCAATAGTTAATAAAACAGGCAATTTTTAGATGAAACAGCCAATCTATAAATAAAACAACTATATATAATGCATTCAACTTATGAATAAAATGGTCTTGTTTTTAATAAAATAGTCAATCTAAGTACAAAGTCAAATTCTAAGTAAAACTGTCACTTTTAAATAAATCAATGACCTTATAAATAAAATACGTTAAAACATCAACCTTTTTGATAAAATAGTCAATTAGATTAATCACTTAACCACTTAATAAATAATACTGTAAATAAATGTCACCTTATAAGTAAAAGTCACATAATAAACAAAATAGTCGACTTTTGGAAAAAACAAGCTACTTTAAGATTAAATAGCCAAAATATAAACAAAAACAACCAATTTGTAGATAACACAATCAACTTACATAAAATAGGCAACTTTATAACTAAATGGTCAATTAAAATAAAAGTCAAATTACAAACATAAATGACGACTTTGAGAAAGAAAGAAAAAAAGCTGTCAACTTAAAAATAAACGTCAACTTAAATAATCTAACATAAATAATAAATAAATAATATAAGATTAATAAAACAGTCACCTTCTTGGTAATAATAATTAAAAAACTATGTTTAAATAAACAATTAACTTATAAATAAAGAAAGACTATTTTTGGTAGAATAGTCCATCTTATGTTATTTAACTAAATAAAAGTCAGCTAGTAAATTATATTTTAAGTTATTTATAAGTTATATAAATTTTATAAGTTATATTAAACTTATAAATACATAGCAGAGATCCAGATAGAACAGTAAATCTGTAAATAAAGAAGTCAACTTTAAAATCAAATTTTAGATAAAAAACGTAACTTTGAAAAAAGAATCCAATAACTAACTAGCTCATTACTTAACTAGAACTCTTGTCTTGACCAACTTTGACTGACAATGCACTTCTAAAATGTTGGACCACTGAGATTTTCTGTAGACTGCCAGGACCAGTAGCTGGTAGCATTACCACCTCACTGCTCCATGACTGTTTTTCTTTTTTAAAAAATTCGAGAAATACTTTTTTTTTTTGTTTGTTTTTTTTCCCTTAAAATAAAATATAAAGTCAATGCTCTTTGCGTCCTCATGGTAAGAGTAAGAAGAAACACAGAGATGAAATATGTAATAGGATAGCTGCTGACTGGTATGTGTTGGAGTGATCTTCGGGGAAGAGGGAGCGGGTGGATGGCGTACAGGAATATGTGCAAAGTGAGAAATATCCACGCCTCCTCATTGCCAGGATACTATCCTGCATGCTCACACACAGTGCTGGATCCCTGCGATGGATAATGCTCCATCATCTTCTTCTTCTCCTCACCTCACACATTTTGGACCACATACTGGATGCTTGTAAATACAGTTTGAGCTGCAGGTAACCATAATCCAATACTTTGGAAAGCTTTATCAGATATTATTAGACATTATTATCAGCATTCTTGTTGGACATTAACAGGACTGGTAGCTCCAAGCCAGCCTTATCTTATCAGCTTATTAGATACCAGGAATCCAGGGTTGCATGTGGTGGTCATGCCTTGTATCATCCTCAAATAAATTCCTGGATATGAAAGTGCACGTTGTGTATCAATGGCCCAATCTGTTGGTCCACTCTGCAGGGTCATCCTGTCCATGTGCTCACTAAGTCTTTCTGAAAGATGCAAGCTGCCTCCGTATGCCATGAGTCCTGAGTGCGACCTCACAAAGCATATTTAAGATGCTAAACTGGAACATTCATCTTTTATCTATACCGCTTATAGTGTGTAGGGTTGTACAAGGTGTAGCAGGGAACTTAGGGCACAAGGCAGGGTACATTCTGGACAGGGTGCCAATCTATCCACCCACACACTCACACACTCATCCACTAAACATTAAATGGAAGCACCAATATACTAGACTAAAATGTTTTTGGGTTATCGTAGGAAACTAGAGAATACAGAAGAAACCCACCATTCACTGGAGGAAATGCAGACTCCGCAAACCCAGGAGGTGCAACATGAATCACTGCCTGAATCACAATCTAAGCTTCTGAAAACGGGACTTTTTTTATTTTTATTACTTGGGCCATTTTCCTTTCTCAGGGGGTTCCCACATCTGATCATTTAAGCCGCAAGCTTCTCTCACAAATTTTGTGCAAGATGCCCTTTCTGCCACACCCTTCCCATATCTCCAGGCTTGGGACTGGCACTGGCTGGGTATTATTTATGGGTATAAGGTTAAGAGACTTGTCCTTAGGGCAATCACTGGCAACCAGGTGGTGACAGGGCTTGAAAACCTGACACTTTGATCAACAACCCAGAGCATCAACCCCCTGAATCACGACTGCCATTTCTGAAAGGAAATGCCATTCTATAAAAAGAATGAAAGTTCTGCATGCATTTGCATTTCTATATCTGCTCAATATCAGCTCAGTGGTCAAACCATTTGACTATTGCTTGGACAGTCCCAGTTTCAAACCCCAGCACCACCAAGTTTCCACTGTTGGGGGTGTTGAACAAGGCCCTTAACCCTGAACTACGCAGATGTATAATGACATAAAAAGGTCTGGATAAGGGCCTTTGCCAAATGCCATTAATGTTTTCTGAATGGGTTAATTGACCTTGAAGCACTCAATCAACAAGTCCTCTCTCAATGGTGCTATTTAGTAGAGCTATTTAATTCTAGATACCTAATTGTCAGAACAACCTTTTGAGGAGACCCATAGCTCTAAATAAGGGCTGATCAACTGTGTGTTGGGCCTCATCACCATGGCCTATAGATGTTCGGGATGCCCAGATCATACAGTACAATGACATGCCAATCTATGAGGAAAGTTAATCTATTCATAGATGTGCTGCTTTAGGAATTCTACCTTCATGCTACCTGCTCTTCACCACACACTTTCTGAAGGTTCTTCAAGATTCCAACCTTCTCGGGATTATGAGTAATTTCTGGACACCTTTCTGAACCTTATAGTCGATCAAATACTTCATGGTTGACTTGCTGGCTGACGTTCCACACCACCCTTGCCCGTTAGGAAGGAGTACGCCAAACACTGTTTACTTCCAGTATGTACGTTCCGTTCTAGGAACATCGGATACGCTACTGGACTTCTGAGAGTCCCGGTGACCAGCACAAGATGGCATTCAGGTGATTCGGGGTTCACAGAACAAGTTACTTGTATAACTAGAAATTGAGATCATAAAGGTAGCATGAGTGAGGGAGTGGAGTAAGAATGTGAGACTGTGTGTGATGGATTACTGAATCTCTAATAGGAATGAGTCTATGTGCATGTATGTGTGTGTGTGTGTGTGTGTGTGTGTGTGTGTGTGTGTGTGTGTGTGTGTGTGTGAGAGAGAGAGAGAGAAATTGAGCGACAAACATGGTCATTAAATTAGACTGGATTACATTATATTACATTAGATTAGATTAGATTAGATTAGATTGGATTCAATTAGATTAGTGACTTTATTGTCACTGCACATGTCTGGTACAAGACAACAAAATACCATTAGCATCTAACCAGAAGTGCATTTGTTTTAGTGCAAAATTATTTGCATATGTAAACAGTACACGGAGAAGGATGTACAGTATTTACAATGTGTGCAAAAGTTGCAGATAGACGCAATGAATGAAGATATTGTATACCGTGATAAGATCATTTGCATATGTAAACATTTATTAATGCTTTTCATTAAAGATTAAATACTTATACATGATAATACTTTCATACTGTACTATAACCAGATCATTTAGCTTCTTCTTAGAAATAGATTCTGAATATGTTTCTGCAAAATGTATCTTAAGAAATGGGAAAATGAATGAATATTTGCTTACCACTGGGCATGTTCTCAATATACTTCAAATTTGCAGCTACGATATAGCGGCTTGTGCTGCGATGCTTAGGGTCACGCTTTGGAGATTGATATGTGCATGGCCTTGGATGGTGATGAGTGATGATTGACCCTGTTTATGCGCGTGTGTGGTGTGTGTGTGTGTGTGTGTGTGTGTGTGTGTGTGTGTGTGTGTGTGTGTGTGTGTGTGGTTTCCAGGGACGGGGCGCTCTGTGTGGACATTACTTCCGCCTGTAACCTTGGACAAGTGACACTGACAGTCAAGCTAGATCAAAGACCTGTCAGAGCATTCAGCCATTCCTCTTTCACACTTCCTCTGTATGTGTGTGTGTGTGTGAGAGAGAGAGAGAGAGAGAGAGATTGTTATTATTAAAGTTATTGTTGGAGAATGCCAAAAAATCCTGTTTTGTATATATTGCTGTAGTTTCGTCCTTACCCAGGTCCACACCCTCCCTGTGTGCTGATTTATATAGAGTTCATTGGAAGGATCTTTTCAAGACATCTTTGTGGCCATGTTCATCCATGTTCAGACGATGTGTAAGGATTAATGACTAGTATATGACGTGCACTTTCAGTGGAACATTAAAATAGGCAATCCCTCCGGTGATCTCATGGGGGTGGAATGATTATTCACAGCTCTATTGAGGTTGATAAATGGCTGGATTAGAGGCAAAGGGAGTCTGTGCAAGTGTGTGTGTGTGTGTGTGTGTGTGTGTGTGTGTGTGTGTGTGTGTGTGTGTGTGTGTGTCGGGGAATGTGTGTGAAGGAAAAGGGGTCATTTTAAATGGGACGTTATGGAGAAACCACTTCTATAGGACTGATGAAAGCTACACACACACACACACACACACACACACACACACACACACACACACACACACACACACTAGGTAGACAGGCCGTAATGTACACCACATGGCTATTTATTGCTGTTCTTTGGCGTTGTCATGAAGCTGATCCCGCATCAAGCTTGTATTCACAGACGTACATAGATTCCATTAAAAAGCTCAGCGTATATACAACGAGCGGCGGTGGCGATGTCAGCGAGTTCATTAGAGAGTGTAAGCTGAGAGCTGAATGCTACTCAGACTTCTACCTCCGGGCCATGGTAGTAGAGCTGGAAAGCCTGGGAAACTCTTCCCACAGTCCAAATTTGGACATTTTTCGACCAAAACTTCAGACTTTCGCCAACTGATATATTTTCTCGTTTTGCACGTGGCTCAGTCGGAACGTAAAGTTCTCAGTGCTGAATAATAATTTGATCAAAAACAAACAAAAAAAAAAAAAGTTTTTTTTTTTCAAAAGATTTAAAAGATTTCAATTTAAGTTTTTGGTGAAATCTTTGTTCATTCATTTATTCGATCCTGGACCCTGTCCCAGGAGACCTTAAGCACGAGGCAAGGTACACGTGCCTTCTCAAATCCATCTCAGGGCACACATGCACACACACTTATTTATTCACATACATTAGGCAATTTGGGAACAACATTTTGCTTGCATGTCTTTGGACCGTTGGAGGAAACCAGAATACCTGGAGGAAACTCACTACGCGCGTGCAAACTCCATGCACACGGACCAGACGCAGAAATCAAACCCTCGACCCCGGAGGCCACAGTGCTAACTATTTATTGCTTCTAAAAACTGAGGAACGAGTTAAGAAAAAAAAAATCACACAATCCTGACTACGCTCACTTTTATTATTTTAAAGGGCACCTATTTTGTAAAATTCACTGTTTAGTTATTTAAAGTGTTTAGATACAGTAGGTCTCCAGCGTGCGTGTACGAATGGAAAACATAAGAGGAAAGAAAGACTCCCTGCGTTTTTACATTTTTTTTTTTATCTGTCCTTCTCTGTTTCCCTATGGTGACCTCATAACAGGAGATCCCCTCCCCCGGCTTGTTGCTCAGCTCTGTTACTGGGGCGTGGCTCAGTATTTGCATAGACACTGAAAGGACACAGAGTTTGAGGTATAAAATAATGTGTGTTATCTGTGGGATATTTCAATCTTATAGGGGCAATAACACACACTTTGGAGGACCTTCAAGACCTGTGTTATAAAGTAGTATAATATGGGACCTTTAAACAAACAAATAAACAGCAGTGTGTAGACAAGCGAAAGAACGTACCTGAAGTATTATTTTCACAGGAAAACGGTCCCTCTGGAATTTAGTGCAATTTAAAAACATTTCAAAGCAGCCAAATGAGGATGGGATGGGCTACAGCTAATCAGCTTGTCCCTAATGAGCAAGCCGGAGGTGACGGTGACCAGAAAAAAACATATAGCACAGTGAAATCATTTTTTTTTTTTTTCACATATCCCAGTTAGGAT
Organism: Clarias macrocephalus; assembly: GCA_011419295.1. NCBI lineage: Eukaryota > Metazoa > Chordata > Actinopteri > Siluriformes > Clariidae > Clarias > Clarias macrocephalus. The sequence goes on from JAAGKR010001726.1 coordinate 39,006, forward strand.
GCTGGGGTCAGAGCACAGGGTCCTCCAGGATACAGCGCCCCCTGGAGCAGATAGGGTTAAGGGCCTTGCTCAAGGGCTTAACAGTGGAAGCTTGGCAATGCTTGAGCTTGAACCCCTTATCCATGATACAGAGCCAGAACCGTTTGGGCCACCACAACCCTCAAATTAACTTGAAGGGTTCAGATACGTCCATTTGTAAAAAGCAAAAAGACAAAGGAAATTGGATGGATGGTGAAGCGCCATTATTATGGATAATAATAATAATAATAATAATAATAATAATATGGTCAAAAGTGCAATTGTATAACAGCAAATATGTTTCTTTCAAAATCAAAATGAAGTCCACTTCAGGTTACCAGCTGCTCACTGATGGGGACTCGGGTACAAGTCTGTTCAAGTCCTGCAGTCACAAGTCGTCACGCCATCTTCATGGTTTCTGAGTGGAACCGTCCTCAGCAGTCAGATGCAAAAATATCATGAGATATGTGAGAAGATAATGTGTGAACGTGTTAAGCTGGGCCGGATAGAGTGCGCATGCAGTGTTGGACTTGGCTCGGTTTAGAGTCGAGCTGTAGATTAAAGTCGCAGGAAATCGAAACTGACACAAAAGTTGCAAATAGGTCCAAATTCTAAGAAAAAAAAAAACAAAAAAACAATCTGCATATCTTCCTCATATTTAATAGAAACAGACTTCAATAAAAGTTTAAGCAGGAAAAAATGCCCTGAATCAGATATTAAATCCTTAAAAAAAAATTTTTTTTGTTAAACTTTTTATTTTTGGCTGTTTGCAAGAAATCAGCCACAGTGACACCAGATGTATTTTCCCGAACCATCAGGCACATTATTTTCAAAGATACACATTTTTTCAGACCAAAAACAATAAGAGGCATGAGGTTTAAAAGTCAGACATTTTTAATTTGCAGGTTTGAATTAGACTCATGTGTTGACATGGTGCACTCATCCATCCATCCATCCATCCATCCATCCATCCATCCATATTTTTAATAACTTAAATTCCTTTATGTGTATTTGCACCTTAAAGATGGCTATTAGAGCTAATTAAAGAAACAATTGAAACTATTTATGTCTCTAAAACTCACGCACAACAATTATCTACTCCAGAGAGAGAGAGAGAGAGAGAAGCATATGGAATGTTTTATGACCAAGCTGGTAGAGGAATGTTCATGTAAAGGGAATAGTGGCACTTTAACATTAGACACTCTCTCTCTCTCTCTCTCTCTCTCTCTCACACACACACACACACACACAATGGAACACCTTAGGACATGGAAAATGTGTGCACAAGTCATTGAAGGCATGCTCCTGTATTCCTCATATCTGAGAAACCTTAAATCCGAGTACAGTATAAGACAATTGTTTTTACAGGACCACATGCGTGCTGATCTGCTTCATGGCACTGCTTCTTGTACTGCACTGCCTCCTTGTGGGGTAAAGAAATGTTACGTTAATCAGCGGAGGAGCAGCATGAGACGTGCGCTACTCTGACCTCATCTCAGCAGCGGTTCAAACCTGAGGTTCAAACCTCTGTCATGAGAACAGAAAGTGAATCTGTGGAAATGTCCAGTTTTTTGAAGTCCAGTTCTTTGATCAGAATTCATTCCATTAGAGGATACAGAGAATCCGAAATGTATTTGATACTTTAACATGGACTACTGAAAGCTAAAGCCAAGAGAGATATAAAAACAAGATATAGTCAGATTTTTTTGCTTAGAAATGCATATAATCAGCCATGCAATATAAGCCACATCATTCAACATCATTATTATTATTATTATTATTATTATTATTATTGTTATTATTGTTACGAGGTGGTATCAAAAAATGTTGAGATTAGCTCTGTTATTAAGTAGGGTTGGGTATCATTCGGGGTTTTTTCAATACCGGTGCCAAATCGATACTTTTAAACTGGTACCGGTGCCAAAACAGTGCCTGAACCGACACTTTGCAAAAGCCACAAAATGATGGTGGATGACTCAAGAATACATTTTTATTGAACAAAAAATCTAATGCTTAAATTGAACAATATATTAAATGTTTAAGTACTGGCTGGAAAGCCATAATTATAAACAGAATCCAAGTTACATTAGTATTTTACAAATCGTTTGACCGTTTGTTAGCATGAATGCAAGATTTGCATTTTGCAGTTAACATTACATTAGCCTACTGATAACCTGCGGAAAGGCTGCTGTCGTCATCATAATCGGTGGAATGCTTTTTGCTATGGTTGGTATGACTGGGGCTGGGGTCGTCCACACCGATAGTGCCAGCTGTTGTCCGCAAGCTGTCAAACACGCCGCATCCCTCTGCTTTTAACGTTATTCCGTGTGCCCTCAAATGTTTCATTAGATTTGACGTGTTTCCCCCTTTACACGCAACTGCTGCAAAACATTTGCTGCACAACGCGGTGTCGGAATCCTTTCTTGTGAAATATAGCCACACTTAATTAACTTAATTTAGCAAGTTAAGATAGCGGTAGACCACTTGCTGCCGTCAGAGCGAGTGTAACGCAAGATGCCTTCATGCGCATCTCGGATGGTCTCATTTCCTGATGATTTGTGCTTTTAATTTTTTAATTGCAGTATTTAAATTTTACTAGCGATCATGAGTGTTGATGAATCTAATGCTTATTACAACTGTGACATCATAGCCCCAGAGAACAAATATTTCAATCGACAGTTCATACATTTAAGTGGCACTGAAATGAGGCACCGAAATTCTCGTTCTGTTTCGGTCCTGTACATAGCGGTTACAGTGTATAGGTACCGGTACCCAACCCTATTTATAAGTGCTGTTGTTATTATTATTATTATTCTTATTCTCGATGCACCCATGCATGCACTTGGTGGAGCTGCGGACCTTTTCAGGCCGTGGAGATGATGGGCTCTTCCACTGTGAAGACTTGCTTTATCTCAGGGTCGTTCCCGTACAACCAAGTTCCGTTACCGGTAATGATCCTCGACGTGAAGGACGGGTCATCCACGGCACTCTGACGGAGTTTTTGGCAGATTTCGATGCAATGTTCCTTCTGCTCTGGGGTCAGCAGCCTGGAGACAAACTTGGCAGCAACATTACGCATGTTCAAATCACACATGAGGATTATTTTTTCCCCTGCACTGTTCCGTATGACACACAGATAATGGCAGCAATGCTGTGGATTTTTCTCTGGCCATCTTCATGCACAAGTTGCCGATTCATTTCAACATTTTCGGCTTGTCGAAGGTCTTCCTGATCTTTCGCCGTCTTCCAGTGATGTTCTTCCTCTCTTAAAGCATGAGAGCCATTCGGAAAAATCTTGAACCGCTCATTACGGCTTTTTGTTCTCTGCTGTCTGTGATGAAATAGCAGACGTGGTAAGGCACATGGTCAGAATAGCACTCGTTGCACACGTACGAAGGTCGGTGCTCCCTGTCACTGTGTGTGCAGCCTTGTGCTGCCACCTACTGGCGCGTTCCAAAACTAGTCTTGAAACTTTTTGATAATCTATCGGAGTATTATTATTATTATTCCATCCATCCATCTAGGAACCTCTGTAGTCCAACTAGGGATTGTGGAGGCCAATGGTGACCATTTAATTTTTTCCCATTTGTACGACCGTGGTAGAATCTCCGGTCACCCTTCACACACGCATTTACACATTACAAGCAATTAGGAAACGCCAGTTAGTCTAATCTGCATGTCTTTGGCCTGTGCGAGGAAACCGGAGCGCATGGAGGAAAACTACCCAGCACAGGGAGATGTGGGTTAATACTCTAATCTCTTTCTGAAATACCTAATGCATTTTTTTATACCTCAAACTCCCTCCGAACGTGTCGTTTCAGTGTCTACGCAAATGAGCAATGGCTGAGCCACGTCCCATAGCAAAGCCACAGCAGAGATGAGCATCAAGCCTGGGGAGGGGCTCTTCTTACATGAGGCCACCAAGGGCCAAACTAAAAAATAAGTCCAATGCAGAAGTGCCAAAACTTGCAGCTCGTCTAATGGCTAACCAGCTAAGTGGAATCGCTGTAGTTTAACTTATCACAAGAAATATACGTAGGAGTTGACACAGAGCGATGTGTAAGGTGTGGATGACGTTCAATCAAATTAAAAGTAATGTTAGTAATATAAATGCTGTACATCTTACCCACCTTAGCATTTTAGTTAAGCTAAAGCTAAGCTAGCTTGTGGTAACTGAGATAAGTACAGTAGGTGTGTTCCAAACAAAAATCCAGCATCTGTTTGTTCAAAATCATTCTTCAGAAAACCTGTGGGTGACGTCACAGTGGGTTTTGTCCAGTACAGTCTATTGCAGATGGACACCTGAGACACATCTGAACAACAACAACAAAAAAAACTTAAACGTGAACTTTGCGTGAAATGTGTCTACTTTAAGAGTTTTGAAAACCACGCAGCCAAAACAATGTCCTTCTTATTTATAAACAGCACACAATCGAGACAACACAATGTAGAAAAAAAAACATATTTATTTATTTATTTGTTTATTTATTTACTTATTTCATCATTTGATTTAAAAGACAAAAAAACAGAGGTACAATAATCATACCCACTTTCAACTCTCCGTTAGACAAAAAAAATAAAGACGCTCAGTGCAAGAAAAGACACAACCTGTGACATCACCGTGCGCACATCAGAGATCACACCCCAACCCCCCAACACTCCCCCCCCCACTCCCCCAGTGCAATAAACGCACTTCCATAGAATAGCGTAGGATATTTACATGTGTGTACACACACACACACACACACACACACACACACACAAAAAGTGTAGAAGTGCTAGATGGTTCCTATAGCCCAATCTGTGTCTTATTTTTTATTTTTTTCCAAAACGATTGTCCCCATCCGGATTGAATTCATATTCCAGCTCTGTTCGGCAGCGTGAGAGATTCTACTGTGTGTTCGTGTGGTATGTTCTGAACAGTTCCGAAATTTTACTCTTCATGGTGCTCAAAGTCGCATTGTGGGTCTAAACTGGGATTTATTTTTAAATTCTTAACACATTATAGTGTACAAGCGTTAAAACACTCTCACGAAGGGTGTTCAAGTCAAACCAGGAAATTTCCTTTGAATGAAGGTGTAAATCTGATGGACAATTTAGAAGACTTCAAGACCTTCTAAAAGTATGAGATGAGACTTTAAGCCGCAGTAAAACATTCGAATGGCGCAAACATTTTAAAGTCTGTACGTTCCCGGGCCGAGGTGGCTCGGATGTCCACGGCAGTCGTTCCCACGAACATTCAGCGAGTGGAACGAACACCTGATCCTTGGAAATCATCAGATAATATCATTCACCAACATCACTTAAGCACATTACAGTGGTGACTCGTACCCGTACAGTCCTGACCTTGCTCCAAGCCATTTCCACACGTTTGGGCCATTAAAGGAGTTCCTGGGAGGTCGGCGTTTCAGACGTGAAGAAGGCAGTCTGAAAGAAAATGTTCTACCTTGATGGTGTCCAAGCACTAGTGAGACACTGGGATAAGTGCATTAGTGTAGCAGGGGATTATATAGAGACATAAAGAGAGGTTTTTACTCTCAGAACTGTGTTACGTTATTCCGCTCAGTTAAAAGTCCCGGTTTTGAGTTGAACGACCCTTGTACTATGCTAACTGTAGAATCTAACACTACTCAGGAAGTTAGTCCTAATGCCTTAATTCTAATCCTCAGGTGTAGCTACTACAGCTCTAATAGGCCATATACTGTAAAATACGCAATTTGTCTAATAAAATGTACCGTTTTGATTGGAATAATTCCAATGTTACCTTTAGCCATAAAGAAATTTGGTCATCCTTAATCAGTTTTTTTTTTTTTTTTTTTTGTAATTTAAATGTTGTGTAATGTTGTTGTTGGTCATTCTGCTGTTGCTGTCGAGGCATCACCACAGCGGACCATCCGATCCGCACTCAACTTTGGCACAGGATTTAAATTTTATCCGGGCTTGCGGCTGCCGCCGTATCCAGTGGCCGGGGTTTGGGGATCGGGTGGAACCTGACCCCAATGCAAAGCCAACGAAACATTCCTCTGAGCCACCAATGCCCTTAATTTAAATAAAGTATGGAATTCATGAATATTCATGTATTTAACATTAGGCTTTTTAATCTCAAGTTACACTCTGGTACTAAATCATTCCTACTTGTGCTTAAATCAACTCGTCCACTCTGGATTAATGTCAAGAAACTCGGTTTAGTTTGTAGGCTAAAAAAAAAAAAAAATAAATAATAATAATAACAGATGCGACCAGAATCATTTACTTCCTTACTAATTATTTCCACACCTAAATACAGTGTACGTGTGCTCGTGCTAGAGTTTCCTTCCCATGTAGGAAGCAGTGAGTGAGGGCACCAAACAGCATAGCTCCTTAACCTTTGACCTTCAGCCCCTCCCTAAATCTGCCACCACTTTAAGTCACAGTGAACCCAGGTCTTCAAAGGCAACGCATTTTGCATGGATGTCAGCTCCAGAAGTGGAATCGTGTGTACGTGAGCTATAAAAATAATAATAATAATAATAAAAAAAAAGATGGCGGACGGGGTTAAGTGGGTGGGGCTGGCATGAAAGGGAGGGGCTTTCAGTTTCATCTTTTTTTGACGGGTGTGGCGCTGTCACACCTGAGCAACCCTTAATCAGATGCTTGAACTGACAACACTCTGACATCATGGCAGGTCAAAACATGAATAAATAAATAAATAATTCAAATAAATCACAGAACACTACGGTGTTGAATAAGAAGAAGAAGTGTAAAGCTTGTGCACGTATAAAACCAGGATTGGACCCCATGTGACTCAAGGACAGTCAGTATTTGCTAATGTTTGTTTTTTTTCTTCTTCTTCTTCTTTTCTTTTGATAGCCTGTAATTAATGTCTAAATGACACAAACACTTCACTGTTTGATTCACTATTTTCATCTATCAGTGACAAAAAAATATCATCCTACAAATCACGAAGGACAGACGCACAGTCACACTGTTCACTTCCGTTCGGTTCGGATTTAGAGTCAGTCCGGTCACGGATGAATCAGACTGAATCGGGATCTGGATGCTGATTCGCCGCTCAGTCTGTCGAGATGTGGTGAATATCAGCTCTTCCATTAGGTGAGTAGATGAAAGTCACGATTCCAGTTTATATCCATAGCTCAGGATGGGGCTGAACATGGAAATATGGCTCTTCCATAGAGGCTGTAGTAAACTTGGTTCCGGTGTGGTAAACTTGGTACGGATCGTCGTATTAGCCTGCAACTCGCCGACGGAGAACACACCTTATTTTAGTTCACACTCCAAAAAGATGAACAAATAGAGTTTGACGAAAGTTTCTATGAAGCCCGTAATCATACAGAAAATCATTGCAGTGGTAAGAGTTACAATTTTAATATTATATATATATATATATAAACCTCAACTGTAATCTGTCACATGAAATCATGCATTAAGTCATATTTTTGATATTTATGCATATTTTATCATGGTTCAGTAAGCTCCATCTCGATACCAAGTTTATTACCACGTAATAAACATACGGTTGCTGAGATATGGCCAGTGCAATTGTGTTAAAAAAAAAATAAAACAACAACTAAATATAAAAATCCTATTTTTAGAATATTTAAATGAGAATTATGTGACGTGGTAAGAAAGACAAAACCCTCAGCCTTGTTTCGACACTCGGATGTAAATGCTACCCCTAAAAAAAACTTCACCAGCACCAGCAGCATGGATTCATAGCAAAAAACAAACAAACAAATAAATAAATAATTTTTCTTTATGATAACTGGAGTAACCAACTTGGATGGTGCTTTGAAACAATGTTTACGATTGAAACCTTCTCAATACCAGTGTTGGGTGTAACGCGTTACAAAGTACAAAGTAACGATGTAACGAGTAGTCTAACGTGTCAGGTCCGCCATTCAAGTACTCAGTTACTTAGTTACTTTTTCAAAAATGTAATCCGTTATTCAGAAAATTTATGTAACCCGTGAGCCAGACAGCAGACATTCCCAATCCATTAGTGTGTGTGTGTGTGTGTGAGAGGAAGTCGTCCTACAAGCCCCACCCCCGATAACCCGCCCCCTGTTATTCCTGCTGTTATACCCCTATCTCACCTCTGCGGTTTGACTATGCGAGGACCGACGCGCGGAAAGATGGAAACTGAATCACATCACCAAAACATCAAGATGAACTGTACTTATGGCCACCGCGCGAAACCGCGTAGGTGAGACAGGGGTATTAGTAGTTAACAGATTATGGGCCAAACTTCGCTGAGTGATGATGGTAGAATAATTATAAAGGTCTTGACTAAAACAACATGCATGAGGAAGCACAAAGGAGTTTTCATTTTCTGCAATGGAAAAGGACTCGAACTAGTTACTTTTATCAGAAAGTAACGCAGTAATGTAACAAATTACTTTTTGAAGACAGTAATTTTGTAATGTAATTAGTTACTTTAAAAACTACCGTCCCCCAACACTGGTCATTACTCTTGAAGGATCATGAAGATAAAATATCTATCGACTGAATTTTTGCTGAAATTGAATATCTGTCAACTACTGCACATGTGTGACTTAATACCGGACTCAAATAATGTGATTAGTGTGATAATGTGATTCCATCCATTATGTATATCCAGCTCATCCTGTGTAGTGTCATGGCGCCGCTCCTAGGAATCTTTGCCCTATGAGTTCATAGAAGTGGAAACCCATCGTAGGGCATAAGCATGCAGTTGACCACTTGTAAACGCCGACCAGTCTACAGCATATGTCTTTGGACTATGGGAGGAAACCCTTGGAGTACCTGCAGCTCTTAAGGTGCAAGGCGTGAGTGCTAACCTTTGTGTAATATAACATGGTGTAATATATAGGACGTAGGTGTGTGTACGGTGTTTTCAGTGTGTTTAATTAGGGTTAGTCAATGTTCCTTGTGCTGGTTAATAAGCAGATAACAACATCAAAGATGAAAGAGCCATATTAAAAAAATATATAACAGACAAAATGCAGGAATAATAATAATAAAAAAAAACTAAAAATATCAGTAATACACAAAAACAGTTCTTTTTTGAAAAGAAAAAAAAAAACGGATAAATAGATCAAATAATTAAGAGACGAGCACAGGACAGGTGAACACAGTACGGTAATTGACCACTAAACCAAGAGGACGGAGATCTAGAACTTCAAAACAATCATAAAACCAAAACAAATGTAATAATAAATGAAAAACGTCATTGATCATGCAGTGCTTCACAGACTACAGGCTTCATAGAAAGTGTTTGCGGTATTGCCTGACATACAGTAACTTAAAGGGTTGATACAGTCACGTTAGCATGCTCACAGGCTTCTGTCTAGCATTGTCTCCCCCCTGTACGTCGTCTCACAGTAATCACAGCACTTGTCACTATGCCTTCGATCGAGTTGGTATAGTCCTTATGGGCGGAAAAACGCAAGAAAAGAGTCGAACAGCACCAGAGATATCAGGCTTTAAAGTGGTTGAGTTTGATTTGAAGTTCGATCAGCACCTCAAAGACACACGACGAGACCTCGACGACAATCCACCATCTCAATCACAACACCCAGGCGTAAGATGTCCAAAATAGATTCCTTTTCACAAAATAGTGCTTCTGTTAAATCCATATATGAAAAAAAAAATTAATTAAAAGCAAAACGAAACAAATTACCCTCTGACATTCCTTTAACACCAATATAAAAATTCTCACATATTAAATTCTAACATAGTTCTTTTTTTTTTAATAACATATATATAGATTATAGCTATAGATTTTTTCTTTCAACACTGATAAGCGTTGATGCAACATAGAAACATAGAAAACGGAAAAAAAATTGCAAGAAAAGAACCAAAAATGCCATCATATCATCGCATGGCTAATTGTTTACTCTCGCTCTTTCTCTTTTTTAGAAAATCTGGAATGACAACGCATCGGTTCACATTTTCCTTTTTTTCATATATATATATATATATATATATATAATATAAAAATATGAAATACAAACAGTGATAAGAAACCAAGGACACTTAAATCCGAACGCTTCAGATTTAAGTAAATTTGCTACAGAATTTCAAATAAATTCCCTTTTGCTTCCTATTGGCTAAACAGCCATCGTCTGGCCACGCCCCCCTCCTCATCCGCTGTTCCGGTGCCTATCGACTGGAGGGCCTGAATGGTGATTATTACTCGCTACCACGTTACCTCAGCCGTGTTAAATAGCTGTGTCCCAGAAGACTGTGGTTTGGGCTGAGTAGGGTGGAGGGCCGTATTTTTTGCCCCCGTTGGTCTTTTTCCAGCTGGGCAGGATGGGCATGCTGTCTTGTTTGCACAGGGCCTTGTCCGGCTTCTGCCGCGCCTTGATCTCCCTGCAAAGGTGCCGTTTCTTCTCGATCATCTCCATCATGGTGTGGTCCCCGCATGCCCATGGCACTGGGGGCATCTGAGGGGTAAGAGAATGTTGGTGCCATCTTTACCCTTGTTTTTTTTTTTTTGACTATTTGAACGTATCACGTACCAGTTTCTCTAAAGCTATTGACATGTACAATATATATGGCGTATAATAACACATTATAGCAACTAATCTATGGAATCTCATGGAATTTCAACAAACAGATAAAGAGAAACTTTATAGGACTGCCCAGCACCTCCATGGTTTATTCTCCTCATCTTATGGCTACTTAGTACCGGTAATAATTTAAAACTACTTCCAACTTTCGGTTGCTAACTGACGGTCGCCAGCTCCGCCAGTCATGGAAGGATATGCAAAATAACTGACTAAATCATACGGAAAAAAATCATAATCTGTAGATAATAAACGGTGTTTGTGGAACTGTTGTCTAAAACTGTGCCGACAGCCGCATCAAACCCGTGCTGATCACATGATAGGGAGTGATATTCAGTGATGATATTCAGCACAACAGCTCTCCCCCTCTTGTGGTATCGCTTATTTGTGACCATTGGGGTGGTGGGTCTCTGTCAAGGACCAAAATGACCATATCGATCAGAAGATGTATTGATATTTGGTCTAATAGACACTTGCGCCAGGCTATAGCAAGTCATTCATGCACACCATGAGTAACGAAAATATAATTAAATGAATGAATTAATAAAATGTATAATAATTATTATAATTATATCTCTCTATGTGTTCAGATTCCAAAGTATTTATTAGTGTGGGAAAGAAAATTCTATAATGCCAAAGCAAATGAAAAATGAAAGCAAAAATATTTATTGACATATTGATATCTATCTGCAAATTCTATATGCAAATGAGGCGGCGTTGCTGCAGACACCAGCGGACGCAGGACTGAGTAGATCTGAGCACATCTGGTACCTACAACAGCACCATCTAGTGGGTCTTTCTAAACCGCGTACAGTACATTTAGGGGTAGGTGACAGATTTAAGGCTGTGCTCAAAAATGACTGAAAACAATCATCAATCATATGTGAAAAAGGCAGCTAACTAGCCAATACACTAGGCAAAAAACTGGCTGCATTAGTACAAAGTATTTTATTTATTTATTTAATAATTAATTTATTTATATTTTTATATATGACTTTTTATGTTTGTTTTTTTTTAATGCATGAATCAGTCAAATAGTCCTCAATATTTCCCTGAAGACCCATGTGTGTGTGTGTGTGTATGTGTGTGTGTGTGTGAAGCAGTGAAACAACTGTTTCTACAGTAGCATTAATGCACACACAAAAAAACCCTCGCAGCACTGAGGTACATCTGGCGTCGACTCGCACACACACTCATGCATGCTAAGCCCCCGTGTACAGTGCATGCTCGAATAACATCACTAACAAACCCAAACACCCAAAGATACACTTACACAGAAACACACACCCCTATCAACAACACACAGACACGCCAACACACAAAGTTGTGCTTTCGAGAGAGGAAGCAGCAGACACACACACAGAAAACACAAGACAAAGAGGGAAAAGAGTGTAAACCACCGACATGATTTTATTCCGTTTGTTCGATTAGTCTTGATGAGGAGATTAGATTGTTCTGGAGTTTAAGCTGGTTAATTTCTTAGAAGGATACACACTAGTGCATTGTATCATTTTAAACCTGGGGGTTATATACAGCAATGCCAGGAGTGGAAATCGATTTCTGTGTATGTGTGTGTGTGTGTGTGTGTGTGTGTGTGTGTGTGTGTGTGTGTGTGATCATACAGTACGTCAGACTCCTTTATCCCGGTGGATAGAGTAAAGCGGCTGATACTGTACACAGAAGGATACAGAAAAAAAAGGATACAGGCAAACATGTGCAGAAATGCATTTGGCCCATGACATTGACATCAAGACAGCGTTTGTATATACACACATCAAACAATATAGCGGTAGAATATATATAGAGAGAGAGATGAAGAAAACGATATTGGAATAATAAATAAAATCAATTTGTGGTTTTAATAAAAAAATTAAAGACGTTACAAAAAAAAAAGAACAAATATACAAAAGGTCTGCCTTTTTTTCTTTTTTTTGTTGTTGTAATTTTTTCAAATTCCAGATGAACCATTATTTACAATTATCGATGAAAATTTCTAAAAATACCACATAAAATAATCTGCCATCATTAAAATCCACACATGCTGCACTAACACAGATTTCAGCTAAAAAAAAAAAAAAAACAAGAGTGTTGTCTCATACACACTGCCTGGCCAAAAACAAAAAAAGTCTCACGCTGTAATATTTAATTTCATCATCTCTAGCTTTGAGGCAACATGGTGACCAGTTCAAGTGATAAATGATCCCTCATGCTAACACTCACAATGCTCTCTTTCACAATCTGAGTCCTGGAATATATCCGCGCCATCAGGAAAAAAAAAAAAACCCTATGGATGTCATAATCTGGTCATTGAGTACATTCAGGTCGTCAGCTGACTTAATTTTTTGCCAAATAACGTTGCTGAGTCTAGACCTGAGCGACTGAAGCGATTAACGAATGCGCTTCCCTTTTTACCCTGACACGCCCATCACTCGGGGATAGGCTCGATCCGGACTCATCAGATCACGCGACCTTTTTCCATTTTTCTTTAGTCTTCATGCTGTTCCTTCCTTTCACTACTAAACATTGCTCTGATTTCCACTCGATTTTTTTTATTTTTAAGTGTTTAACTCATGATTTTCCCTAAAACATTTCTTATAGCAAATTTTTTTTGTTTGTTTTTGGACAGGCAGTGTATACAGTACAGTATGTCCCATAAGTTCACTTGAGAGTCCTGAGGTTGATGAGACGAGCGATATTCGCCATCTGCTGTTTGATGTTTGTATATAAGTGTAAAAGACATATTGCTTATCAGAAAGAAGAGACAAAATAAAATGGTAGCGGGTCCAGAGCAGGGTTTTCTGTACAAGAATGATCAAAGTTCTTTGCGTCTACTTCCTCACTTTAGATACTATATTCTGATTTTATTGTTGTATTCTTCTTTAATAAATGTTTATCAATAGCAGCAATTAATTTCTCACAGCCAAAACATGGTATTGGTGCTAAAAAGTGTCTCACCTACACTGATCCATGCTTTGTTTTTTTTTTGTAAACATGCATACACATTTATATTTTTATCTGATAAAAAATAAACACATTTGCTAAATGCCCTTTTATGTCTGTAGTGTTCGGAACTTTTTTGAATTCGAACCTTTCAACGATCTTAACTGTCATTCAGATGAAACTTGGCCGATTTGGATTTCACATGAAACGACATAAACCTGAAAAAGTGTATTATTCTAAAATGCAAAATTTTTAAGATATTGCAATGTGGATTTGACACGGTTACGGACACTACAGATTTATTTCGACCTTTAATTTTGCATGGAATATCAAAATTTAAGCAACAGTTTTCACAGGTCACATGCTTCTAGAAGCTTATACCAATTTTAGTATTATCAATACTCATGAAGAGAAATGAATAATTTGCATTTTAAATTATAATAGTTTAAAGCGAAACAGTATAACTGTAAACTGAAAAATGGCCATTTTTGTGCCACATATAAAATCATCTCTCTATAACGGCTGAAGTTGGCAACTTGAATTTTTTAGGTAAGCAAGATCGGTGACTTCCATGTTACAAAAACTTCAGAAGTAGCTTCTTTGGCACACACATTTTTTTTTTATATGTATAACAGAAAAAAATTAAATCAGCACTAATACTGTGTTTTGGCCGTCAGCATAAAATGATCATTTAACAAATAAAAACCATTATAGTATTACGGTATGTTCCTGAGTCGACAATGTTTTAGGAGCACTTGTCAGTCAGTGCTGTATCATGACGATGGGGTTGTAATGGGTGGGAATTTTAAACATACAGCGGATTCATTCGGCTTTAAACTCACTGAACGGTCAAGTGTTTATCTCTCGAGAAGCTTGGAAATGATCGATCGATGATGTTCAGATGTTCAGCATTTATCCTCGTTCGCGTCACCACAAGTTGAAAACTGAATTAGTGACTAACGGGCATTTTTGTGAGCGTCTCTTTATCTTCCAACCTAACTTGATTCTAAAGAACTGACTCTGAGAGAGTGTGTACAGAACACACTCGGACCAGCGCTGAGTACTGAACACATAAGCCCTGATCTGGACCGAATGGAAACATACACACGGTGAAGAGAAACTTCATGTATTGCTGCACGTCTTGACCAACACCCAACCTCTCCCCAACATACACAAACACACGCACACACACACACACTCGATCAGCAGAGACAGCGAAGACAATGAAGATGGAGGTCGCATGGTCCATAAACAGGCGCACATACAGTATAAGACAGACGGATTACCAGGCCGACAGACAGACACGGAGACAGGACAGTGCACCCCACGCATGCGGCGTCTCGCTCACACCGAGGTCTGTGAGTGCAGTACCTGGCTTGGGCTCCCGCTCTGACTGGCTGAGGATTCGGGGGCGTGTCTCTGGGGCGTTCCTACCGGTGAGGGCACTCCTGATGTGGAGGCGGAACGCCCGAGCTTACAGGCAGCTTTCGGTTCTGCGGAGATGAAGTGAAAAAATGTAACATCACCTGCTGGACAAACGACGCACAACACCCAATTTGTTTTTCAGTTACCTGAGGCTCCACTGCCCAGCATGGTGGTCGGGCTGATGGAGGAGCGGCCTAGGCGAGTGGGCGTGGCGGATTGTCCTGAGGGCGTGTCCCAATCCTGCACTTTTGGGGAGGAGCTACGAAGAGCTCGTTCTTTACTGTCGATGCTGTAGGTTCTGGTCTTGACTTCAACTTCAGACACGTGCACACACACACACACACACACACACACACACACACAAACATTAATATAGTGTGAACTGATTGGATTTGTAAGTCACAATGTTTTTTGCGAGAGAGAGAGAGAGAGAGAGAGAGAGAGAGAGAGAGAGAATTGACAGTGGAAATGCCAAGGAGCCCCAGGGCAGAGTCACATGTAATTAAACACATTCTCTCTCTCGCAGTCTCTCTCTCAAACACACACACATACCGTGTACTTATCAATAGACATCACTTTTGCATTACTTTTACTGTTATTAAAAGTAAATATAGTGCAGATCATCTGTATACACATGTGCGCAAACACACACACACACACACACACACACACACACACACACACACACACACACATACAGATCAGAGTTAAGTACTGTAGAGTCAAAAGATAAATCAGGAATACACGACAATCAGGTAGGGACTGCAAGAAATGAGGAAAGAAAGAAAGAAAGAAAGAAAGAAAGAAAGAAAGAAAAAAAGACATGGACATCTGGAAATGAAGAATGGTAAGAATTCCTGGTTATTCTGCCACATATTATGCTCAGAAGTTGACTTTAGTGTTTCCTTCTAGACAGAGATAGGTGGATGAATGGATGCAAAGAAAGTACAGTATAATATCTATAAAAAGCCATGTTTTACCCCATATTCACAATGTGACAAATGTCACAATTACTGCTATACATGAGATAAAAAAGAAATCCAGATTATTACGGCTCAAGCACTATAGGGTGCGCAGGACCCTCCTGTTTTCCTAAGGATTTTTTTATTTCCACATTTTGGAATGCTCAAATGTATTATTATTATTACTAGGCCACAAGCACTATGACATCACCATGACGACAACATGACTATGACATCATCGCCATCACTTTGATAATGTGCTGATGTCATAAATGTGCGAGGACCCTCTTGTTCTTATAAGATTTTTTATTTATTTATTTTTATTACGCCTTCACCGTGATGGTGTCTTTAACCTATGCCATATTCAGTGACATCAGCGACTGGGGCTTTTTGCGCCTGGCTGTGTGTGGTGGCGATGGCACAGGTGCTTGGGCACATTGCTTGCAACTATATTTATTATTAGGGCCCAAGCACTATGACATCAGCCCTATGTCGTCATAGTGTGTGAAGGGCCCTGTTGTTTTCCTAAGGAAATTTTTTTTCCCAGCCTTTTGGACTTTTCAGGGGTCTTAATATGCTCAAAAACTCATGAAACTTAGCAGACAGATTGGAATCTGCTGCCATCAGGATGCCTGAGAGTCTCGTGGTCCAGGGCCCCCAGGGGCCCCCACACGAGATTTTGCTGCCTAGCTCATACACACTTTCACATAGGCACACGAAACTCGGTACACATTTAGAGCTCATCCAGCCGAACAACTTTCGGCTAAACTCAACAGGAGGCTGGTTATTTTGGGTCGTTTGCAAAAACGCACCGGATGGATTTTGATATACTCCTCCTAGGGAACTTATACGATCGGCACCAATCCGGGCCGAAGAAATCTAAAGACATTGAGGATGCAAAATTGCGGAGGGATTTTTGCTATCTCAAACGGGCCAGCCGTGATAATGTCTTAAACTTACACCGAAAAATGATTAATAACTTTCTGTGTGGCCTTATATTGAGTGACATTATATTCAGTGACGCCTTCAGTGACATCACATTCAGTGACATCACATTCAGGAACATCATAGTGTGAGGCTTATTTTCCAGCACCTGCGGCCTATTGCACACACATACACATCACAGATGTTAACACACCCATGCGCATTCACACGCACACACACACACACACACACACGCACACACATTTAGGGGCCCAAACTGACATTAGCCCTGTATAGTGTGTGACGTGTGCAGGTTGTGCGGTGCAACCGAGTGACGATGGCTTTTTCGAGGTCTTAACACACTCGAATAACACACGTTGTGCGCCCAGGGTGGCGATGGCACAGGGTGCTTGGGCCCATCATCGTTGCTTGCAACTATATTTACTATTTGGTCACTTTACTGCATTACTCATGCAGTTACATGGAAAATGACCACTAGGTGTTATTGTATAGCAACAGCCATAGTGTGTGTGGCTGATTTACTAACAGGATATACAGGGGGTTCCATTGTTTTAAGGCCTAGGCCACTCGTACACAGGTATTCTTTATATTAATTTTCAAAAACAACAAAATCCTCTACACTGTCTGAGCACGCTTCACCATCAGCCATATAACCAGCATACAACCCTACCTGTGAAAAACATGTTGGCCAATCAGAATGCTGAAATATGTTCTCAATAAGCACATCACAGTCTGACTTCAAACAACAGGAGCCATGGCACATGTGTCTTAAATTTCTAAATATCTTCATGCTGGAAGAAGTTTTCCACAAAGTCCGTTTTCAGTGACCTAAAACGGAGTTTTTGTGCATACTGTATGCACGATCCCCTCATCTTTATATGTTGACAAGGCCTAAACGACCAAACGTTGTCCAGCTTTGGATTTGCCTTTGTAGGATATGCAAATATGCAGAGTTCCTTTCCAAAAGTATGGCACACAATGTGATATCTATGCAAATGAATTGATTTTGTGCCCACAATGTGATTTGCTTGAGCTGAAAAGTCGCTTCAGGTGACCTTATCTATGACCGCATATGCAAAAAAAAATAAAATAAAAAAATACAGGAAAAAAAACATGTATTATATTTGCAGTAAGTCTTTTTCCAGCTGTTTATGTTACAACAAGGTTTATTAAGATAAACTCTCTAAATAATTACTCTCATGCTATAAATCAGTAGCAGGCTCTTGTGTGAGCGTTTACATTTGCACGCTACTCACATTGTCACGGCATATTAGCAACTATTAGCCTATCACACACACACACAATCTATTCGCAGCCGCTGGACTTATTTTTCCACAACCTAAAGTCCGAGGAGTGGAGTTGGATCTGATCCAGCTCCTTGTTTCAGACTCACTCCAACCCCGATCACTAACTCAGACCCAACAGCACTTTAAACGCAATATCCAGATTAAAACACCAAGGTGTCTGCACCTCCTGGTCTTTTGGGCTTGACTCCATCAATCCAGGGAGGACATCTGTGTTAGGCAACAAGGGCTACGTGACTGGACTACTAGAGCAGTCCGAAGATTAGCAATACTACTATTAGATTACAAACATTCATCCATCTAGGAACCTCTGTAGTCCAACTGTAGGCGCAATGGAGGTCAATGCTGATTATTTATTCCCATTTTACGACTGTGGTAGGACCTCTGGTGAAAATTCATACACAATCATACACTACGGCCAATTTGAGAACACCATTTAGGCTAATCTGCATGTCTAAAGACTGTGGGAGGAAACCAGTGTACCCGGTAGAAACCCACCAAGCACAGGGAGGACATGCACAAAATCCATGCACACTGACCCCAAAGAGGGGAATCAAACCCGGACCCTTGAAGAGCAAGGTGACAGTGCTAACTGCTAAGCTACCATGCTACCACTTTATAACCACTTCCATTATTTACGGTTTTGTAAACCAAAACATGCACACGCAACCTACGTGTAATTGTGGATTAGCACTAAAAAACAGAAAGCGCTGTTCAGCTAACGCTTTCAAACGGTGTAACTCTAAAAGATCTTTGTGGCTTGGCGTTCTGTCAGGGATTGATTGATGCTAAGCGGTGATCTACTGTAACCTGCAATGATCTGACCTATATAAACACTTCATAAGAGAGAAGGGAACCACTAATGGGATCAGCCAGAAGAAAAAGAAGAGAAAATTAACACCAGAGGAAGGTTCCTTGGTTATTACAGTGATGATCCAGCCAGTCTGGATGCCATGAACATGTTACTTCACTGAATAAAGTTAGTTTCTTTTTTCCTTTTTTTAAAATGAATTATACATGTGAGCTAAATAACAAGCCTGGTAAATACTTAGCTAGCACTCCAACCTCATGGACAAATTCTGTCTTGCGTTTAAAACTCACCATCATCTTCGTTACGTTTTTGAAACCTTTAGGCATTTCTGATGCTCAAAGTGTCTTACTGGGGAATTGATAATACAAACCTAACTAGCTTCCAGATTTGGTTAGATCTGGGGTTTGAATCTCACCTCTGGTCTGTAGGCGTGTAGTTTGCATGATCTTCCCTGTGCTTGGTAGATTTCCTCTAGGTTCTCCAGTTTCATCCAACATCCCCAAAACATGAACTTTAGGCTGTGTAGTGTATGATTGGATGTATGAGTGTGTATGGTTGTGTGATGAGTTATCAGGGTCGTACCCCACCTACTGCCCTACTTTTCCTGGGATAGGCTCCTGGCTTCCCGCGACCCTCTATAATGAATGAAGGCTGGATGGATGGTTTACTTTTCAGATACAAAGGAATGCAATACATTGTGAGGAAAAACGTCTAGGTTGAATGTAAAGTCATAACGCATTAGGTTAATAGAAGCTAAGCCAGTGCTAATGGGAATAAGCAGCCTACTGACTGTGTATGAAATATTAATAGGGTGTATACTCCACAAGCAAAAAACGACAAAACCCTTTTAGAAGAATAGAACCCTCTTTACAAAGCTAGACCTGTTAACCGCCCAAGAAAGACTCGAGGAACCAGTGGAGACAACAAAAAAAAAATATATATATATATATATAGTTATAATTCATTCATCCATAACACTTCTGTACTGTCAGGTGTAACCGATTTTTCTTTTAAACCAAGAATTACTTTCAGAGTTATTTCATCACTCGATTCGTTATAAATTAGATAACAGAAGTCTGATAGCTACTGTAACTCTTGACAACTTGCTGAAATATGAAGTTAAACTGCAAGAGTGGACCATGAAGTCAGGGGGTTTATATTTAATATGTCTCCACCAATAAGTCCCCCTCCCTGTCTCTGTCTCTCACTGGGGACCTATTACAGATCGCATTCATCATGTCCTTCATTCACTCTGAACGCATTAAGGAAATTGCTTTACTAACAGATGAAAGCTTTTCAATTATTTCAGCTGGCTAGCGTCTCTGCTTTGTGCGTGTTTGTATTTGCGTGTGTGTGTGTGTGTGTGTGTGTGTGTGTGTTTGTGTATGTGTGCATTCATAACATGTGAATGTGTGCATTCATGGGTTTGTGTTTATCACAGACCAAAATGGAGGCAGTCTTATACTTAAAGTGGCTGCAATCTTACACAAATCACTTACACATCATATATAGATATATTATTTTATATATATTGAAGTTCTTACCTTTATAATAGAGAGGGAAGTCATGCGATGGTAAAAACGTTTGTAATCTAATATATCAGCATTCTCGGAACTTATTAGAATTATGGGAACCTCAGAATTTCTCAGAATTACGGGAATCCTTCACGAGAACTGACAAAAAGGACATTCCGAATAACCACTAAACCAATTCATTGTCTACAGTGGTTCCATTAGCCAAACTGTGCTCTATTAATTTCAACTTAATTATCCTCCCCTGCTATTAACACCAAGCTTTAATAGCGAAGCACTGATGGCAATAAACATCCAGACGGACAACCCACAAGAGAGTGTTTAACCGAGTGCTTTAATGGACGTGTGTTTGTGTGTGTGTGTGTGTGTGTGTGTGTGTGTACATACTCTGTGCTGCTCTGCCAGTGAAAATCTTATACGTTAAATTATTAACCTATTAAAAGAATAGAAACATCTTTCCTAGCAGCCCGCAGCACTGACAGGATTAGATATACCCAATCAACTGACTGCACACAGATACACACACATGCACACACACATACACAAGCTCATTAGCATGACTGTGAGAGAAAGGAGCAGCAAAGGTGCTGTGGGACATGAACTTTGGTCCTTCAGTCTGCCCGGGTCAGCACTCAGAGATAGATTACCAGTGACAGTTCTACTAGCTCCGAACTGATTAATTATCAGGGACGGCTGGTGTAAGTGCACTAGTATGGAATTCAAATCAGATTATATAATCCGTTTTGTGGGACCAAGCACAAAGGCACCAAAATGGTCCTGTGCAGAATCATTTAAGGGAATGAGGCTGAACCTCGGCTGATCTCTTTCTAGCCCAGACTGTAGATTCATGCGGCCTATCTGTTTTTATCCCCAAACTGCTTTTTCTGGGAAATACTATTTTCATATTAGGTATAAATTCTTTGTACCGTGCCTTCGTATAATTACCCTGCTTAGACTTAGCTTTGGGATTAATAATGTACCTGAGTGCACTTATGTATATACACACTCCAAACCAGTAGATGGCAGTATGCCTTCGGTTGGTTTGCAATATGACAAGATGAACTTCCTCTAGATGTCCGTACAGCTGAATCTTTGGCAATCTTTAAGCAATGACCTAAGACGTATCTGTTTCTTCAGTACTTGGGCTAATCTCTCCTTTAACCCCCCAAAAAAGTACTTAGTTAGCAACCTAGTAACCCAGTGAAAGGATCTGTCCAATGACAGAAAGTTCAAATCACTTTTTAAGTCGCTCTGGATAAGAGCGTCTGCCAAATGCCTAAATGTAAATGTAAAGGACATGCTCAGGCCATTAGTTGGACTGCTGTCCTTGTCCTAGTACTGTATACAAGCATGGAAGCAGAATCAAATTGACTCTGCTACAACATTTGGTGATATACCCCACTTTCAACTTGTTCGTATTAGACCTTTTCCCAGTTACCTATTACTGTACTTTACAGACCAAACAATTGACAAATAAGTAAGCTAGCGACAAACTGGTAGCATGTCAAGTGGTAGAAACATGGACAACCTTACAGCTCAGTACCATCCATACACGCTATATGTTTTACTTTTTTTACAAATGAGATGCACGCCATTCCCTTGTGATTATGGTGTTATCCAAAGGAAGACCACACTCCCACATTGTTAGCAGCTTCTTCTTTTGTTATGCCTTTTGTTCAACTTCCGGGTCATAGCCCGGGGTGGTAACTATGGAGCATGCACAGAGCACCAATTGAGGTATTATGTGCGAGAGATGCACGACCCACAACTGCATTTATCTAGGTGTCCTAGTCTGACTAAATTGAACTGAGAAGTTCAATTTAGTATGATTTAGTATGATTTCAAAACATAGCATAACAAAACCATAATTGGTTTGAATAAAAGATGCATAAAATGTTTAAATGTTGCTGCACTAACCCAACAAAGTGACTACCTGCCTTTAAAAGTCGCTGTGCATTTGATAGTTTTCCCTCCATCATTCTTATTATGCCATTGGTGACACCTTGTGATTTAATGCATTGCCCAGCCCTAATAGCTTCCTTGTCGAGTCTAAACTCACCACCAGTAACCACTTATAACTGCATAATGTATTTACTGTCAGAGCCAAGAACCAGTCCATAACCCTGCAGCGATACAGTCTATAAGCAGCTCCATAATAAACACCATGACATTGGATAACATATTGTTAGAATTATTAGCATGGTGCCTTTGCATGTACATTTGATGGATCATAATTGCTCTCTGCTACTACTGTCAGTCTCGTCCCCAGTGGTGACGAGTGAATGACAGAGACAGCGCCAGTGGTGGAGTCATATAAGCCCATGTCTCAAAGACTGTATGAGATATTGAACTGAGCATGGTTCTCTAAAATGTCGTTGTTGTTCTTTTTTTATTTTGTCTGGGCTTGCGACTGTCAGGGTACACCCCTCCTGGCTGCAGTTCTCCATTGGGGAATCATACTCCACTCTTCTGTGAGAAGTTTCCTGAAATGTACTAGCGATAATAAAGGTTGACTCCTGTTAGAATTCAGACAGAGTCAAACTGGCGTTCTAGTCTATTCTTGTAATTACTGCACAAATTGCGGTTGAAAATCAGGTATTATATTTATGGAAAGTTAAAGACTAGACTAGTAGGTTGAGTATAGTTGGGCGGAGTGTGCTTTAGAATTAGTGTTGGGGTTTTGGATTTTGGGGCAGAGGAGGCTCTGAGTTACTGATCAGAAGGTTGCACCACCAAAGCTGCCACGGTTGAGGCCTCAAGCAATGCCATTAACTCCATCTGCTCCAGGGCTGTTGTATCCTGACTTACCCTGTGCTCTGACCCCTGGCATATGTGAAAAAAAATTTCATTGTGCTGTAATGTACATGTAACAAATAACTAAATCTTAAACTTGGTGCTGGGATATGGCTTAGGATTTAGAGTATTTGTGGTTGGGGTTTAGATCTAACATTGGTATTAGGGTTAAAGAGTTGGTGGGAGGTAAATGCTGGGGTTTATGGGTGGGATTGGGATTAAGGGTTAAGGTATAGGTTTGGAGTTAAAGATGGGGTTTGGGGTTGCGGGTTAAGGTAAGAGATTAGAGTTGAAGATGGGGTAGAGTTGTTGGGTGTTTAGGGCTATTATTGTAAAGAAGAATTGGTTCATGAAAACCCTCAACTGACTTGAAAACCAATAAGATGCACTTGGCAAACATTTGATAAAGTTCCTCCACATGATTTAGATTTAAAGTTCCTCCACATGATTAGTATCGCATTATCAAGCATTAAAAATTAAAGTGCATTCAAACAAATCTCATATTTTAAACATGAACAAGACATTTTTCAATACTATTTTTCAAACATTTTATTTGTAACTTACTCTCATTGAACTCCTTGTTCTTGCGCCCTCCAGAGCCTTTTCTCAGCATGTTCTTGCTAGAGGAAAACAAGTTGCTGAGCTCATCCAGTGGACTAGTTGGTGTTCGACATCCACGTCCCCCTGAGCCTGAACTAGACCCCCCTGATCCCCCTGATGCAGTGGAAACATTTTGCATGGATCCACCATGGACGCTAGAGGAGTTTGAAAGACGACCGCTCTCATGGGAGCTGTGCGACACTCCAGAGGCACTACGGGGTATCGTGCCAGTCAGCACAGCGTCATATGGAGGAGGACGTTTGAGGGTGAGAGGAGTCAAAGAGCGACCCATGCTGATAGGGGACGGGCATGCAGAGTGGCTGCGAGGGTAACCATGAGCAGCTGAAGAACCACCACTTTTGTATAGTGCTGATGGCAACGGTGGAGCCGAGGAACGTCCAGACACTGTGATTGTATGGGTGGATGAAGATTCTTTACTCTCTAATGACTTCTTATGATGATGATGATGATGATGGTGATGATGGTGATGGTGGTGTTGCCCCATAGACTGCTGGGGTGGGAAGGGTTGCCCAGGGTCACCAGTTGTTGGGGAAGAACCAGGTTTATTATAGCCAACGTTCTCTATCATAGGAAGTTTAGTGACGTCTAAAGGAGTAAGTGGGGATTCATCTGAATTTGGGGAGCACTGAGCAGGTGCAGGGGGGAACACCAACAGGGGAGGTCTGTGAGTCAGTAAGTTAGGAAAGGGGGCAGGTATGTCACAAATTGAGCCACGAGGTACTGATGATCGTGTTAGGTCTATATCAGAAACTGCAGGAGCAAGGCCTGGCTCCCAGCGTGCCTGAACAGGCTCAGCTGAAAGGGAAGCTTCTTCATAAGCGGGGTATTTCATCTCCTCATACACACTCTCTCCCTGGTCATCATCTTCGTCAGCATTACTTCCTGTAAACTGGCTAAAGTCACGTAGGATGTTTCCCACCATCTCTATGTAGACTGGCTCTGCTTCTTCATCAGTGTCCAAAGCAGGGCTTTGATTCTGGGACATTGACTTTTTCTTCTGTCGTCGTGGCAATGAAGCGGACTTGAATTTTGTGCCATGGTTTTGGATGTACGACTCATCAAAGGAAGTGCTGAGCTGAGTGTTGGGGTTGCGCTTCGGTTTGGGCGGAGGCATGCGACGATACTCCTCACTGCATGGACGACTCTTGGATGCTGCAGAAAAAAATAAAGCTACAGTATCAGTAAAGTACATGTGACTTCCATAAACAACATAGTAATTGGTTTACATCTTAGATTCTTTAGAGATTGTTTGTGACTATGTGAGAGTTTTAGTAATCAAATCAGAGTTCATAGTTTTGAAGGTCTATCCAATTTGGATTATGCAAATATATTTATGTTTATACTATATATATATACAATCTTATGCAAAAGTTTAGGCACCCCTTAATAAATAACAGATTTTGGTGATATTTTAATCGATAAGATGTTAACAGACTCTCTCTTGGAAATGGAAAAAATGCACAATATTTTCAGCAAACATTGATGCATAGTTACTTCTTATGCCATAAATTGAACAAAATTAGATTTTGGCACCCTAAGAGTTCCAGAGTCTGTGATTCTTTTTACGAGGTTTCAGACCTTAATCAGCTTGTTTGATTTGATGCATGGCAACAGCTGTCATTAGTAAATGCCAATTTCAAGGCTTTACAAATACTTTGACTCTTCAAATCTGGTGCACACACTTGCGGACACTCAACAACCATGGGTTCCTCTAAGCAGATGTGTAAGACTCTGAACATGAAAGTTATTGATGCCCACAATGCAGGAGAGGGCTACAAGAAGATAGCAAAGTGTTGTCAGCTTGCAGCTTCCACAGTGAGAAATGTAATTAAGAGATGGCAGTTCAGGGGAACTGTGGAGGTCAAGATGTGATTTTGAAGACCAAGAAAACTCTCGGAGAGAACTGCTCGTATGCTGGTCAGAAAGACAAAGTTACCTCCGTCCCCATCATAATATCCGATGTCAGAAGTATGCAACAGAACATCTACAGAAGCCTGATGCGTTTTGGAAACAAGTGCTGTGGACTGATGAAGTTAAACTAGAACTCTTTGGCTACAATCAGCAAAGGCATGTTTGGAGAAAAAAGAAGCAGCATTTCATGAAAATAACACCTGGCCAACTATTAAACATGTGGGTGGATTTATCATGCTTTGGGGTTGTGTTGCAGCCAGTGGCACAGGAAACAATTCACGGGTGGAGGGAAGAGTGGATTCCACTAAATACCAGCAAATTCTGGAAGCAAACATCACACCATCTGTAAAAAAGCTGAAGCTGAAAAGAGGATGGCTTCTACAACAGGACAATGATCCTAAACATACCTCGGAATCCAGTATGGAATACCTCAAGAGACGCAAGCTGAAGGTTTTGGAACGGCCATCACAGTCCCCTGATTTAAACATCATTGAAAATTTGTGGATAGATCTTAAAAGAGCTGTGCATGCAAGACGACCAAAGAATATTACAGAACTAGAAGCCTTCTTGCAAGGAAGAATGAGAGAAAATGGCCAAGGATTGAAAGACTTTTAGCTGCTATTAAAAGCGTTTGCAAGCTGCGATATCTGCCAGAGGAGGTGTTACTAAGTACTGATTATGTAGGGTGCCCAAACTTTTGCACAGTGCTACAATAATGTTTTTTTTTTTATCTTTGTTCAATTTATGACATAAAGAGTAACTATGCACCAATGTTTGCTGAAAATATTGTGCATTTTTTCCATTTCCAAGAGAGACTGTGTTAACATAATTTCAATTAAAAATCACCAAAATCTGTTATTTATCAAGGGGTGTTTAAACATTTGAGTAAGACTATATATACTGTATATATGTGTGTGTGTGTGCAATGGCATTAGCATATCTCTGAAACACCTCAGGCTTATAATATTTGTAACCTCTAAATATAGAATTTCCTCTTATACCACATTAATATGTCTATGTTACCCACCCATTCATCCCTCCATTATCTATACCATTTATCCTGTGTAGAGTCACAAGGGAACTAAAGCACATTCCAGGGAACTTAGGGCACAATGCGGGATACACCCTGGATGGAGTGCCAGCTCATTGCAGGGTACAAATACACACAAATACACATGCTCCCTAAGCACATACCTGTAAAGCAAGTTTAGTAGTTATAACATCGCTTTTTTTTCTCTTGAATATAATAAGATAAGACATGCACCTTGTCATGTTACAAAGTAACTATAAAGTGCGATGTTACAGCCTTATACAGCCTAAAGATCGCTCAGATTTTTTACATTGGAGAACCTTTCCAAAAAATGATAGATAGATCTGCGGTTGTTTCGACAGAAACAATAATGGGGTTATTGGTATTATAGCTCAGTGATTAAGGCATTGGACTACAGTTCGGAAGGTCCCAGGTTCAAACCCAACAACAGTCTTCCATTTTGGGCCCTTAACCCTCAGATGTATGTTGAATTAAAAATGTAAGTCGCTCTAGATAACTACGTAACTGAGCTGTAACTCTGACCAATCACAGCACTCTAAATTTATAATAGGAGTTATAAACATTCTAGCCTAAAAAGAATGAAGTAGTTTTGTTTTGTTTTAGCACTGATTAAACTCAGTCCTAGCAGGAGAAAACAATTATTATTATTATTATTATTATTATTATTATTATTATTATCTGTTCCACATTACACAGCATCTGGGTTCATTACCGTGCCTTTAAGCATGTAAGAGTGTTTGAAGATTCATGTGTTTGATCTTTTTGGCTTTTTTCCCCAGACTAGTATAGTGATGATGTGCATGTTTGTGATTTTAAAAGGATGGAAATAAACATTCTACTTGTGGATACAGTCACTAACACATTAGATAATAAATGAATGGTGATAAGTTTAATGTGAAGTGAAATAGTTAATGGGTGTGTGTGTGAGAGAGAGAGAGAGAGAGAGATTTTTTACAAAAGGAAAGGATCATCTGACAGTTTTGACACTATGGGGACCAGTTAAATGGGGACCAGTCCAAAAAATTGCAAAAAAAAAAAAAAAAAAGGTTGTTAAGGCTAAAGTTAACATTTTTATAATAGCATTTATTAGCTGCATTAACAATCTTATCAAAAAAGGTCGTCACCAAAAAATGTGTGTGACCGTATGCCTACAGCAAAAACACAGTCATATGAGAGAGAATGTGAATAGAGTGCAGAAAGTAGGTCATTTGTCAATGAATTCAGCTTTGATTTTATCAGCTGGCAGACATATATGTAGTCTCTCCCTCTCTGCTCATCTCCCAACACACACACACACACACTTCTTGTAGAGGGCACCCTGAAGATCGTCTCTCTTCAGGGAACGGAAAGCCTGTGTGTGTGTGTGTGTGTGTGTGTGTGTGTGTGTGTGTGTGTGTGTGTGTGTGTGTGTTTGTGTGCGCGCATGTTCGTGTGTTATGTAATCATACGAACTGCAAGTATGTGTGTAAGCTGAGTGCTGGACCAGTGACACACAGATTGAAGTAGACCCGACAACATGGTTTTATTAATCCCCACGAGAGCCAGGACTGAAGAGCAGAACTGCAGCATTGCACCCAAAATAAAGCCTCTATACGCTGTACTCTGAAATCTCACACGATCTATAATGTAGAGTTGAGACCCATGTCCTAACATCATATCATATTGAGAACATCTGATGGGTATGACACTGAAAAAAGCAACATATGTAACTAAGTCCCCAAAAAGACCCACCCGATAACTGAATTAATCTCTCTCGCTCTCGTTTACTCTTATTCCTTCACTCCAGAAAAAAAACGATGTCATGACATACTTTTCAATCTGTTTATGCTCCCTCTCAGGGAGGCTGTGAGCAGCTGTTTGTGCATGTCACTGACTTGATAAATGCCGTGTGTATGGTGATGGCGGTGGTGGTGGTGGTGTTGGAGGGGTGGGGTGGGGAAGTGTGTGTATTGTCACAGCAACTAATTCCTAGAAAGTATTCCGTTTGTTCTGGCAAGTCCTTCATGTCTCGATTGCGCAAATGTTCTTAAAAATTGGACTGGTCTCTGGGAATGTTTATGGTACACTGAGGTCATCCAGTTCTCCTCAATTCCCAACCCTCGCTTACTGTTTCTTGTTAAATTGCTCCTCTTATCTCGGGTAATCACGTAACGGATTGCAGAACCTTAAACAAAGGTGGCACTAAAAAAATAGGGTAAAAAAAAGTTGTGCTTGCATGCATAAAAAGTAAAAACCTTTAGCTTTCATGTATGATGCATGAAAGCTAAAGAGTTTTGTTAGCCAAGGGTTTCCCCAACTTTTTAGGATTATTTTAATGTTAATGCTAATTGAGACAGAACGTAACCGGTAATGAAAACCATTGTTACAACTTCTCTGTCTAAAAATAGCATAGTTGAGGAATTCTTGGAAAGACCCTTTTCAAGAAAACTTGCCTGCATTACCTTCTTTCCCTGAATCCAGAAGTGTGGTGTTGTTTGTTTAGTCATGGCGGATAAGGAAAGGCAACCTTGAGCAGCGAAAAGAGGCAAATTTCACCTCTGACAAAACCAAATCAAGGAATTTTTTTAGGGACTTTTTATCTTAGAACTAAGGAAATAAAAAGAATGAAGGCATTCAATACAATTGAAATGTTTCATATATAAAACCCTCAAGGACAGCAAGACACGAAGAGGTCCTCAGTCAATGGAGACATGGTGGAAAGAGTGACCAGTTTTCAGGCTGCCCACATCCAAGGAGACCTCTATTGTGCTATCCCAAACAATACTTCATTTCCCACAAATAGAGCACTAAACATACAGTACTGCATTGCACCGTGGTTTTACCGGTAGCACACTAGCAGACAGGAAATCTCCTTAGCTGCTCATTTTGAAACAAACAGAAAATCTCTGCGCTTCAGCTTCCAGTCCTAGAGGAGCTCCGATATGGATGCTGTCTGACCAAAGCTCTCAGCATCTTCAAAGTTCACAGTCACTCCTGTCATCATCTGTTGATGATGCACTTCTGATATCTGGTGGTTGTTACATGGCCATTTGTGCTTAGACCAACAGAATCAAGATCAGCCTTTTCCCCGATAGACATCACTCTTTTGAATCAATCTTTTATTAACCCTTGTTGACCTACAACGTTGCCACTTACCGCTTCCAGTTCTGAGGTCCTGAGAGAGGTCAGGGGAGAACGGCCAAACAGAAAGGTACTGTAATGGTAACACCAACTATAATTCTGTACAACAAAGAAATGGCTCAAGAGGCATTGCCGACTTGTGTAAATCTACCATTCGCTTTCTCAGATCTGCACTGAGCTCCTTGGACTTTCCCACTGTTCTGTGTTTTTGGTCAATCTAACAAGTCAATCAAAACCTTTTTTTTTTTTTCTTACAATGGCACGGAAAAGTTTTTATCTGGAGTCAATCATTACTAACATCAATAGAAAGTTGAGAAGTTTCGGGTCAGGTAGATAACAATCCATGTAGGTGTATGTACATTTTGAGGCCGTATGTACAGTATGTATTTTTGTGAAAAAAAATTTTGATTTCAGATAACTTAAAATATGTTCAATACTGTGCTCCAAATTCCTGCGGATTTGTTTTTATTAAAGACGTATGTTGTAAAATCCTTCTGCCCCAGAACAGAAAACAGAAGAAGTCAATGAAAGCCTAATATTGGTATGCGATTCATGTTTATAATGAGTGTACAGTATGTAACTATACGATCATGACTGTACAAGTAGCGGCCAAAACAGATATATACAAATACTTATACTTTAATCTACTTAAAGCCAGATTTAATGCATTGTTGCATTAGAAAAAAGGGTCACTGCAGCATTTTGGTTAGTTTTAATCATTCAACTGTCATCGCATTCATATAATTACAGTAAATCCCCAACATATGAACATGTCGGACACTTCCTCAATTGAGCATCGGCATCGAAAGCTTATAACTCAAATGTTTGTATGTAGGGGTGTTACAGTATCCATATGATATGCCATAGACTCTCCCATGAATTGAAAATCCTTGGAAAAATATTGTGGGTTGGAGCAAAAAACAATAAAAATAAAAAGGACAGATTTGTTCAAACCTAACTAGTTCAAGTCATGTCTCAGTAATGTTACTAACATTTAAACAGACTTTTTAAAATCTTACTCTTAAATATTAAGCATTATGACAGTATGCTGGGTGTGTAGAACAAGAACGCATTTTAGCAACCTACTGTATGTGTGTTGCGTTAGATACCTGGGGAAGGTTTGTCCCTGATTCTCTTTCTCCCTGTCTCTCTGTTTCTGCCTCAGAAATAACATGTGCGATAAGAAGAAGAGGAAGAAAAAAGACTCTCAAAACCAGGCTGATTCACTCTGAAGTGAGCTCTCAGCTGTATACGAGCTCACTTCAGCTTGTATCTAAGATGAGCAAACAACACAAGATAATGGAAGAAATCAGCCTGGGGCAAGTCATTATATAAAATATACAATCCTCATCTGAAAGTACTGGAATGGCAAGGACAATGCTTTTGTTTTGTTTTTTTTATATTGTTTTTTGGGTTTGAGATCAAAAGATGAATATGAAACCAGAGATCAGAATTTTAGCTTTCATTTCTTGATCTTGACAGCCAGATGTGTGAAACGACAGGGGTAGCTGAGTGGTTAAGGTATTGGACTATGAATCGAAAATGTTCCTGTTTCAAACCCCCACGACCACCAAGTTACCGCTGTTGGACCCTTGAGCAAGGCCCTTAACCCTCACCTGCTCAGATGTCCCGTATATGAAACTTTTCAAAATGTAAGTCGCTCTGGATAAGGGTGTCCGGCAAATGTCTGAATGTAAATGTAAGCAAAAATGTCCCAATTCTGATCCAATCTCATAATCATCCTTTGATCCTGCGTTCCATGTATGGCAAAAGAAAAATAGTTGGCCTTTCTGTAAAGCAGTAAAGTGCTCGCCCTAGCATCTGGAAATCACAAGTTCGAATGCTGTAGCCTCTTGCAGCCGGGAACCTAGAGAGAGCTGATTGGCTGAGCTCTCTCAGGGGGAGGGATAGTGCTTTCACATCAATCACGGCACTACAGCCAACCAGGGGCGTCTGTGAGCTCACATAAGCAGAAGGAGCGGATAGCGCTGTCCTTTGAGTGTGTTACACATGCTCCCAACATTGCGCGAGTAAGCAGTTCAAAAAGATGCGGTTGGTGGCATCATGTTGCTCAGATGAATCACATGGTAGCCTTCACCTTCTGTGGATGGTCCCAAATTGAAAATACTTTTGAAGGTTATGGTTATATTTGACCATGTCGTTTTTAGATGTCACATAGATTACAACTGACAGTATTGTGGTCTTGTCATGGCAACAGTTACTTCAGAGATGATTTCATTTCAGATTTTTGAATTGTGTTGTATTTATTCAGATTTTTAAAAATCCAGGTTACTTCTATATAGATATATTTGTATATTTGAGATATTGCATATTTGAGAATGGCCATGTGCTGTAGTGTCTGTGTGTGTGTGTGTGTGTGTGTGTGTGTGTGTGTGTGTGTGTGTGTGTGTGTGTGTGTGTGTGGGTATGTGTTGGGAACAGAAGTGTAAGAACGTCAGGGTGAAGTGCTTTAAATAGCTCCGCACTCTGGATGGAGTCCAGTGAAGCACTAATCCGATACAGGACCCAGTGGATTCAGATTAACCGCTTACAGCACACTTTAAGAAAGAAATTCATAGATTTTTATTTTTTATTGCTCTGTGTATGTGTTTGTGGGGGGCGGGGGTGAAGTCGGGGGTAGGACTTAGTAATATCTGACAGTTTTGGCCTTGCAGAGACATTTGGGGCTGGTCCCATATCAAAAAGTATGTGTTTTTGTTCTTTCTTTCTTTCTTTCTGTCCTGTCATGGCTTTTCCTAAAAACTCTGCACATGAATCATGACTCATGATCTGTGTTTTGCTGTGATTCAGTTCCCAGAACGACACGCTGACTCACAAAGTTGCTTACACCAACAGTTACCACTATTCAGATCAATTTCTACTAACCAGTAAGATTGCCGGGGTAACCAGTCAGAACTGGATGAGGAACTGATGTGACCTTGTTCTTGGAAACACTTTGGTTTTCTGGTGCAGCATTGACAAGAAATTTTGCATTCACAGTGCAACACACATTTCTGTTTTAATAAACGTGTGGGGACTTTGTGTCGACCTGACACTCACGGGTCTGTACAGGGCATGAGACTGGAACACACCATGCCAGAGCTCCAAGTTGGCAGGAACATTCAAGCACCCCATTAGATGAAACATTATATCATTAGTTTGAATAAAATTTGTATCCCAAGAATCAAAAAAATCTTTTTTGAAGGAATATCTCCTCTAAGATGGTTAATTTGGTTGACTAAACACCACAAAAATTCCCCTACATTCAAACGAGTTCCGTTCTGAGAGCTTGTTCGTAAGTCCAATTTGTTCATAAGTCCAACAAAGATTGCCTAGGTACTAGTATACTAACACAATTAACTATACACAGTATATTACAGTATAGTGTTCTTTAGAATTGTTTAATCACTGGTTAAACAATTTGCGTTAAAAGAACAAGCCATGTCTGCCATCTTTTCACCTCGCTCCATTCTATAAATTATTTTCTCTTTTGTCTCAGTCGTTATTGCTTAATGCTTCATAGCAGTTCGGGCTTCATCACCACTGCTTTTATGCTTGCTTGTCCAATGTAATGTTGGACATGTGATCTAACTTTCGCAATTGAACATGTGCTAAGGCATGGTTGTATCTTCGAAAGTTTGTAACTAAAATGTTTACATGTATGAGCTTATGTATGTATTTTCGACTCACTGCAGTTGAAACTGGGACTTTTGCATTACTGTACATTCAGGTACAGTCAACTTGTGATGTCACAAAACTGCCACTCAATCACATCTAATATGTAAATGAAGACTGTGTCACATGGTGTGGCCAAATACTGTATAGATAATGCCCCACTGTTGAATCCTTGATTCTGGTTGGTCAGAATGTGTCGTTTAATTTTCTCTAACGTTGTCTTTGAGACTTGTAAAGGATACAAAAATCATTGGTACTGCTTTTTACTAGCTAAACATTTTACCTAATAATCACACCACTTTGTAACATATTTCTGACATGAGGAAAAGTAATTTATTTATCTTAAAATAAAATTTTATAATAGTCTAGGGTTAATACAAGTCAGTTTTTACACTATAAGTGTGAATTAGTTTTTTTTATCTCCCTGAAAGAACACTTACCATCACTTTTATCCACCTCCCTCGTTTCCTTGCCTGTAGTGAGAGTGGTGTTGACCGTCTCAGATGAGGTGCTCAGTTTAGTGCTGGGGTCTCGTTTGGGTTTAGGTGGGGGTTGTTTACGTAAGGTCGGGCTGCCACCTTCATCCTCGCTGCCTCCCACTGAGTGCAGAGACTGGGAGCGTACGGTGAATCCTGGCCCGCTGGGCGCCGCAAGCCGGTCCTGGGGAGCTGGCATCGTCATGAAGCCCATGCGGAAGTGTTTACCCGCGTAAGCTCCTCCGTCTGCCACCCCGGCCACCTCCTCGCCCATCCTATGCAGGCGTAGACAGGCAGAATGTCATTGAGATTGGGACAAAACTATAATTAACTTATGAAATATGTCAAGAAGGTTTAAAGAATTCACAAACCGTATTTGACATTGAATTATAAGTCTACGAAACGGAGTGGTGGAAATCACAACCTGACATTATTAAATCCATAATAAATGTCAAATTGGATATAATGTGTTATGTTAAATCTTTCCATATGCAATAAATAGTCTGATTATATAGCTGGCGGCTAAAACTTTCTAAGATTAAATACCAATAATACACCATTTGTATCAAAAGCCACATTTGTGTAAAATATTAAAATACTCAGTGGAAATCGTACTGCGGCGTTTGCATCCGCAGCATATTTCGCTGCTTCGGCTCAACCGCGGCGTCATCCCCAAAGAGCCACATTAACACTTGGCTGTATTGCCAAGTGCAGCTCATATCACATCATTAACTTTGCTGATGACACAACTGTACCGGCATCAGTGTTGACTCAGCACTAAGAGAGGCGATGGAGTAGTGGAGTGGTGTGGAACAATGTCTCTTGTAATGTGTCTTTTAATGAGCATTGACTTCATCATAGAGCCGGGGCAGCAGGTCTAAATGGACTAGAAGTCTTAGGCGCTGCATTTTAATATCAGCTTAAGGCGAATGTTTTAAAAGGGATTTTTTTGTGTGTGTGTGTTTGTGTGTGTGTGTCACAACAGTAACACCAAAGGAAAAAAATACACTGAATTGGTATCAATACAAGGGATGTTCGAGTCAAACCGGGACACCCTTTTTGTCTCTATATAATCCCCTGCTACACTCATAATGAACTTATCCTAGAGTTTCACTAGTGCTTGGATACCGTCAAGTTAGCAAGTTTTCCGCAGTACGCCAGAGCTATGATCAGACTGCCTCTGAAACGCTGGCCTCCCAGGAACTCGTTTAATAGCCATGTGGAAATGGCTTGGAGCGAGATCAAAACTGTATGGAGGATGTGGCAATAACTCCTAGTCGAGTTCCTGTAATATGCAAGTGGTGCTGGAGAATGATTGTGCATACAGTTCCCACAGACTGATACGTCTCGACAAGTTATCCATCAAGTTTTCAAAGGATCAAGCGTTCCACTCCCTAAATGTTCACAGAAATGACTGCAGTGGGCTCCGAGCCACCTCGGCCGGGATCGTCATTCACGGACGTACGCCTTCTTTAATCCCTTTGCATCGTTCAAATGTTTTACTACGGCTAAGAGTCTGATCACCGTGCTGTGATTGAAGCCTTCTTAGTAGAACTAGGAGAAAGTGTCAGAATGTAAGCAAGTGAAACAAAGCACTGAAACCAGAAGAAATCTATTCTCGAAATCTATTCTCCTCTCGAGTGTTTTTTGCCTCCTGCCATCCATTCATCTCCCCATCTATCCATCACGCCATTATTCAATAATCAAAACTCTGAGTTTTTTTTTTTTTGTCTTCAGTAAAAGCATTTTACTGAATGTCCCATCAGAAATGGTGTTAGCTTCATTTTGAGGTTTATAGAAAAGGAAATGTGTGTGACTGAGAGAGAGAGAGAGAGAGAGAGAGAGAGAATGAGAGAGTAGAATAAACAGAGAGCAAAGAAACAAACAATATAAACCCATAGAAAAATGATTTTCGGAAGCTCTGGGACACAAAGTCCCCTCTCTCTGTCTGTCTCTCTCTCTCTCTCTAAAGGGCAGACAGGATTTATTCACCCTGGCACTAAGTAAATCACACCTACACAAACCCACATGGACACGCAAACTCATTAATTAAGTGTGAGTCTCATCCAGTAAATGAAGACTGAGATGTCCCTTTATTGTCAGCAAATGTCATGTTGTTTTTCACATTTCACCCATCTCTCGTTCTCCTATCCTGTCTCATTGTCTTTCCTTTTCCACAGCAACACCAAGTAAAGACTGGCACAGGGATGTGAAAACCGCATTTATTTAGATGAATTCAAAAATCATAATCAGGTTCCAGAGCAACGTTTTAGACT
Organism: Clarias macrocephalus; assembly: GCA_011419295.1. NCBI lineage: Eukaryota > Metazoa > Chordata > Actinopteri > Siluriformes > Clariidae > Clarias > Clarias macrocephalus. Next base: position 75,416 of record JAAGKR010001726.1, read on the forward strand.
CAGAACCGACAGACTGGAGTGTAAATCAGGGCCGGAATCAGAGACAAGGGCAAACCAGGGTAAAAAAAAATTGGGAAGCAAATTCCAAGCAACAATCCAAAACAGGACAGAGGTGGAGACAGGATTTAAAAAATGTCTAAACAAAAATATAGGTGAAGGTTCTAACTTTTTGGACGTCATCCCCATATTCCAGTATTGGTAAAATGTACCTGTTATTAAAGTAATGATAACTTTTATTGTACCTGATATCCGAAAACCCAAATGCACAGATGGCTGAAGCCTCCCCATTAACACGCGTATAACATACAGTATCTTTTTCTTATATCTTCTCTTCCCTTGAAAACAAAAGCCTCAAGCATGTTACCTCAAGCTCGGACAAATACACCTGTGAAGACCCAATTAAATTTTGTTCAGTAGTTCACTATATACAGGATAAAGCGATACAGACGATGGTGGGAGTGAATGGGAGGTTCTCACAGACAGGGTCACAATTCTTAGCGTGACACACACAAATCTAACATTCCTATGGAATCTGACGCAGAATCTGTTCCATGTTACTAGCAGGTACCTATGCTGACTTACTCACTCACCATCATCATCTATACCTCTTTATCCTGTATGTAGGGTCAAGGGGAAGCCTGGAGCAACTATTAGCCTGTTTAGGAACGTCAATTAGCCTAATCTTGGAAGAAATTGGAGAACCCAGAGGAAACAAACCAAGCATGGTGGAGAACATTTAAACATGCAAACCCAGAAACCCAAGACAGGAATCGAACCCAGGTAGAGGCGCCAGTCATAACCACTAAGCCACCATGCCGTAGTGGTACTAATGCTCTACATGCTATATAATTATATTGTGCTCTGTTGGTGTAACCCCAGCTTCCCACTGGTAAAGCAATCCATGCCTCAATCCCCTCCTTTATTATCAGCACCAGAATGGTCTCTTCCATTTATCAGACACCTTAGTGGGTGAAAGGAGTCTGTTCCTAAGCTGGTTAAATACATTTACATTTCATGGGCTGTTAGATACATTATGACATTAGGTTTGAGTGTCTGCATCAACAGAGCTGATAGCATCGTCCAAACCATAGCATCAGTAGGCTGCTATCACTCATGTATCTTTAAAAATGTACTCTACCTCATGATAAGCATTTACAGTAGACTGCATTAGCATTCACACCTTATACCGGAACTGAGATGATGAAGGACATAAGGATAAGGTTGCAGGTACAAGGCATGAAAATGAGGTTCATCCACAGAGTTGATAAGGTGAGGAGCTCAGCAATCTGAGAGAACATCAGAATAGAGCTGCTGCTTCTTTAAAATGAGTTGGGTTGTTTGAGTACCTTACTATAATACTCCCTGGTTCATTTTTACCAGAATTGTTTTTCTGGACAGAGGACCTGACAGAGAGGATTTTTTAAGAGATTATAGCCGGCATGGGAAGGCCTAGAGATCTCTCGGGAGGAGATGGAATCAGTGGCCAGATCTGTGACCCTAAATAAATAGCATTACATAGATAAGAATAATGCATTTTAAATCAGGCAAGTGTTTAAACTCAGAATTGACTTAATTCCTTTTAAAGTGGAAATTTAGATCATGATTAGATGGCAGTGGTGCATGGTTGACTGGGCTACACTTGATTGAAGGAGTTTTGGAACAAGGTTATGAGTGGGAAAAGGCAATCTTTAGGTGGATTCCCAAAAGCATTGATATTCCTTGTGATAGACTTCAGCCCACCTGTGGCCCTGGATGGATAGAAAGAAGTATAAAAGCAACGTTACACACTGTAATAACATATCTGTGATGATATTCATTGAACTCTTGCTTGCGTGATGATGCTTACTTACATAGATTTCTAACTTGCTAGCTATCATGAAAAAGTGTAGGAAGGATAATGATTATTCCTCCAATGTGTTTCTTCAGATAAACCATCAGCATGCAACATGTAATAAGTATGAAGGAAATATTACTAAAAATTAAATATCGATTAAAAAAAATACTAAGCTGGAGTCTCATCACAGTACATTCATCTTCTACAACAGTAATCCTGTACAGGGTCATGGGGGCCTGGAGCCTATACCAGGAGACTCAGGGCACAAGAAGGGGTACACCATGGACAGAATGCCAATTCATTGCAGTGCACGCGCACACTACAGCCAATTTGGGAACGGCAATTAGCCAAAGCCGCATGTTTTTGGACTGTAGGAGGAAGCCAGAGTACCCAGAGGAAACCTACGGTACCAAACATGGGGAGAACATGTGAAGAGGGAAAATCAAACCCTCAACCCTGGAGGTGCAAGGCCACAGTGCTATTTACTATGCCACCGTGTTGCCGCTGCCTTTACAGTCTTCTGTAAATGTCTTTGTGAATGTCCTGTTCACCACAGGTCCCGGTTTGGAGCATTGGAGCGACCCTTTTATGTCTGTCAGCATTGATGTGTTATTGCTTGTGATTAATGATGTGAGGCAGGACATACAGTATCTGAATGGACAATTTCTAGAAGAGGAAGTCATACATGTGCAAAGAAAAACAGTTCCAAGAACAGTTGTAGAATCGTGGCCAATCAGATTGAACCAGTTCTGCGATTCTAAACTGTTCTCAGAACTGTTTCCATTTTTCGTATCCCTGACTTCCGGTTCTAAAATTGTGTCAAATCAGATGTGCCTTGAGGGAGTCACACCGAGGAAGCACAGACTCATTTGCGACCTATACACGCTACCATCAAAAGCTAAAGTCATCAGTAAGTAACTGGGAACAACAACGATGACTAAGGGTGTGTACTTGTTTCTTGGAAAATCAATGTTATGTGTAAATGTTATAACAATGGTGAGGATTATTCATTCATTTTCTATACTGCTTATTGTACACAGGGTCACAGGAAGCCTGGAGCCAATCCCAGGAAACTTTGGACACAAGGCAGGGTACATCCTTGACAGGGTGCCAATCCATTACAGGGCCACACGCCCCACACTACAGCCAATTTGGAAATAGCTTAATCTGCAGTCTTTGGACTGGGGGGGGGGGACCCAGCAGCACAGGGAGAACATGCAAACTACACACACACACATAGACGACGAGGCGAGAATCGAACCCATGACCCTGCAGGTACGAGGCCACAGTGATAACCACTACGCCACCGTGCCGTCTAAATTGATGACTAAATTGAAGCATAAGTGGTTGCCTCAAGGGTTCGGGTTTAATTCCCAGACAGGTCCAATTCCCGCCTCATAGAGTTTGCATGTTCTCCATATGCACGATAGGCTGATTGGCATTCCAAAATTGCTGTAGCATGTGTATGAGTGTGTGTGCCCTGTGATGAATTGGCACCCTGTCCAGGGTGTACCCTGCCACCTGCCCTAACTCCCCTGGGATAGGCTGGAGGCTCCAGGCACGCCCCCCCCCCCCCATGACCCTGTAAGCAGTATAGACAATGAATGAGTGAGTGAGTGAGTTCAAGTAAAAAAATATATATATATATATATAATAACCCTCTTTAACACAGCAAAAACTTTTGAGGCTGGTTTCGAGTTTTTCCGCATTTGTTTGGCGCATTAGTTGGCCTGGAGATTTTGCTGAGACCCAGAAACCCTGCTGTGGTGTGAAAATGCACACACTGCGGTCCAGACTTCTGACACTGTACTGCAATGAAAGATTATGAGAAAGCACAAGATCATGCAGTGTTTGTGTCTCAACGTCCTTAACTGGTGTTAATGTACTGTGCGAAACCTGGAAAGCTGATGATGAGGTCACACGTCAGAATGAGGACTTTGTGGTGAGGGATAATAATAATAATAATTATAATAATAATTTAGCAGATGCGCTTACAGCCTATTAATGATTGCCACTTTAATTATTATCAATCAAATGGTCTCTCTCTCTCTCTCTCTCTCTCTCTCTCTCTTTCACACACACATACACTGTCACTACACACTAGCAGCACACACAAGCATAAATAAAAAAAAAAATTCTGCATTTTTTGTCCTTACTTTAAAAAAAATTACGTTTGGCTCATAAAAGAAAAATCCAGATTTTTTTCTTTCTTTTTTAAGTTCTGACATTGAGTCTTGTAAAGTGTGTGTGTGTGTGTGTGTGTGTGTGTGTGTGTGTGTGTGTGTGTGTGTGTGTGTGTGTAACCATGGTGTTGCACTAAAATAAAGAATGAACTGTGAAATTGAAAGCGAAGTGTGAGACTGAGACACACACCTGTGCGTGTGTGTGTGTGTGTGTGTGTGCTTTTATTGCTTTTCATCAAGTTTTAGAAAGGTTATTTAATTTATTTGCCTCTACTTGTACAATTTTCAGAATCCATCAGCCACATTTATATGTGTGTGTGTGTATGTGTGTATACGAGTGAGTAAGTGAAATAGAAGGAGAGAACAAGCTGTGCTGACCCAGTACTATTTAATAAATGTAAGAATTATGACGAAAGATGAAAAAGGTGGCGGGAACAAACAAGTGTGTGTGTGTGTGTGTGTGTGTGTGTGTGTGTGTGTGTGTGTGTGTGTGTGTATACCCTGATGGGGGTGTGGAGCAAACTAAATATAGAGAGAGAGTAGAGGCTGAAGACCAAGCCCACTGTTGCCATGGCAACTCAGCCCTCTGTCGCTATAGTAACGCACCCCTTCCAAGCCTGATGAGGTGTGACTTTGACCCGCTCACTGCCAGTGATTACGTCTGTGTGTGTGTGTGTGTGTGTGTGTGTGTGTAATGTCAAGATGCATGCACAGCTCTTCATTAATTAAGCACTGATCTCGGATCATCTCCAAAACGTTCTAAAAGATGCATTTCGTAATTGGTGACATGGCAACACTGATCCCAGATCTGCTTGTCCAGACCGACGCTCAGCCTCCTGAACGGTCCGACTTTGTAAATTCAGTAAAAATCATGTGTGAGTTCGTCATCATTTAATCCTGATGCATGATGTTTGCAATTCTCCACAGGCTACACTAATAAACCGGCACAGATGTTCGAAATTTTAACGCAATGTCTGGTCTTCAGTCAGGCAAAGCACGCCAGTTTACTCGCTCTGTAACCGCTCACATCCAGTTGAAATTCTTGTGACTTGTGTAGTAAGATAGAAAATGTATTACGTATACACCAGTCCACCAAAACCGCTATACCAGGATCCTCCTAAAAGGGGCAAAACCTTATAATTTATTTTGAGATTTAGATGGAATTGTCATGCTTTTCAGATTGACAAGATCCTGCCATAAATGATGGGAAGAATTTAAAGATTCACTCACTCACTCACTCACTCACTCACTCATCATCTATCCCACTTACTCCTGTATTCAGGGTCATGGGGGGCCTGGAGCCTATCCCAGGAGCCTTCAGGCACAAGGCGGGGTACACCCTGGACAGGGTGCCAGTCTATCGCAGGGCAACTCTATGCTAATATGTAATTTAATTTACTGCTTACCTAGCAATACCAGCTGGCTAGACGTTGGCACTTTCTTCCAGATCTCGTAAGCCTGTCAGCTATATATTTATATATTTAGCTTGGGATTTTAAATATACAAAAGTATTATTATTGATGCCACACTATAATATTAAAAGTATTATTGGCTTATCTAACGGAAAAACTTGACTTAGCAGCATATCTAAAGTAGCATGCAGAATATAATGCTAACTCTGTCAGACAGTTCAATTTTCAATTCCATTTTATTTGCATAGCGCTTTTAACAAGTGTCATTGTCGCCAAGATGCTTTACACAATCATATTATGGACGTATAATAAGATCGTCACTAATGAGCAAGCCGAGGGCGACAATGACAGTGGCAAGGAAAAACTCCATGAGATGGCAATAGGAAGAAACCTTGAGAGGAACCAGACTCAGCAGGGAACCCATCCTCATGTGGGTGATAACGGATAGCAGGGATTGATCTGCAGTCATACTGTGTGTTAGGAGGCTAGAAGTTCAGTATAACCGGAGATGTGTTTAAGTTAATATGAAGTCCAGTTCATTATTGGAGGCTCAGGTAGATTTCCATTCCTGAGACAGTGTGTTCATTGTATCCCATAAGACATCTTACCGCAGTACAGTAGCTGTCTAGACATGCACCATGGTATTGTGATGGTATATGGTACCATGGTACTTATTCGCTGATACAGTACACGTACCATATAATGGCAAACCATTCTAACATGGTACAGACTTTGGTACAATGGTATATGGTATAGTATGTATAATAGGATACGCCAACCCACTGGAGGCAGGGCTTGAATCCAGATCCTCAGACCAACAACCTAGAACCTTAGCTGCCTGAGCAATAGAGTACATGATTGTAATAAGCACTGTATTATGAAGCCATGGAACACACACACCAGGATCCTGTCAAAAATAAGTAAAGCTCTTATTTCTTACATATATATTACTGCATAGAGAAAAAAAAATCTTGCATATCCCTGCATAAGGGTCAGAGTGCAGGTTAAGCCATGATGCAGCACGCTTAAAGCAGGTATTGTTAAGGGCATTGCTCCAGGTACTGTATGGCAGAGGTGATGCTTAAACCAACTTAATTCTGAGCAGCAACTCAACGCCTTAACCCTCTGAGCTACCTGAGAAACACTCCTCAGAGATGCTGCTCAGAATTTAATGATGTCTAATTATACTTCCCAGAGCTGCACCTGTCTGTTATCACCATCCATGGAATATCTCTCGTTCAATCAGATTGCTTGGGTGGAACTAATTGTTGTATAAATTAAAATGTGTACTTCTTATAATAATTACAGTAAAAGCTAGTCAATAAACATCTGGAGCAGTGTTGAAGAAAAAGTATTGATTGATAATGTCTTGTACCAGTACAGTGGTAGCTCAGCATATGAATTTAATCCATTCCGGAGGCGAGTTCTTAGGGAGAAATTTCGTATTGTGAAACACATTTTCCCTTAGGAAATTATGTAAATTATACAGTCGTGGCCAAAAGTTTTGAGAATGACACAAATATTAGTTTTCACAAAGTTTGCTGCTAAACTGCTTTTAGATCTTTGTTTCAGTTGTTTCTGTGATGTACTGAAATATAATTACAAGCACTTCATACATTTCAAAGGCTTTTATCGACAATTACAAGACATTTATGCAAAGAGTCAGTATTTGCAGTGTTGGCGCTTCTTTTTCAGGACCTCTGCAATTCGACTGGGCTGCTCTCAATCAACTTCTGGGCCAAATCCTGATTGATAGCAACCCATTCTTTCATAATCACTTCTTGGAGTTTGTCAGACTTAGTGAGTTTTTGTTTGTCCACCCGCCTCTTGAGGATTGACCACAAGTTCTCAATGGGATTAAGATCTGGGGAGTTTCCAGCCCATGGACCCAAAATTTAAACGTTTTGGTCCCCGAGCCACTTAGTTATCACTTTTGCCTTATGGCACGGCGCTCCATCGTGCTGGAAAATGCCTTGTTCTTCACCAAACTGTTGTTGGATTGTTGGAAGAAGTTGCTGTTGGAAGGTGTTTTGGTACCATTATTTATTCATGGCTGTGTTTTTGGGCAAAATTGTGAGTGAGCCCACTCCCTTGGATGAGAATCAACCCCACACATAAATGGTCTCAGGATGCTTTACTGTTGGCATGACACAGGACTGATGGTGGCGTCACCTTTTCTTCTCCGGACAAGCCTTTTTTCAGATGCCCCAAACAATCGGAAAGAGGCTTCATCCGAGAATATGACTTTGCCCCAGTCCTCAGCAGTCGATTCGCCATACTTTTTGCAGAAGCTCAATCTGTCCCTGATGTTTTTTTTGGAGAGAAGTAGCTTCTTTGCTGCCGTTCTTGACACCAGGCCATCTTCCAAAAGTCTTCGCCTCACTGTGCGTGCAGATGCGCTCACACCTGCCTGCTGCCATTCCTGAGCAGCTCTGCACTGGTGGCGCTCCGATCCCGCAGCTGAATCCTCTTTAGGAGACGATCCTGGCACTTGTTGGACTTTCTTGGACGTCCTGAAGCCTTCTTAACAAGAATTGAACCTCTTTCCTTGAAGTTCTTGATGATCCTATAAATTGTTATTTAGGTGCAATCTTAGTAGCCACAATATTGTTGCCTGTGAAGCCATTTTTATGCAAGGCAATGATGGCTGCACGTGTTTCTTTGCAGGTCACCATGGTTAACAATGAAAGAACAATGATTTCAAGCATCAGCCTCCTTTTAACATGTCAAGTCAGCCATTCTAACCCAATCAGCCTGACATAATGATCTCCAGCCTTGTGCTCGTCAACATTCTCACCTGAGTTAACAAGACGATTACTGAAATGATCTCAGCAGGTCCTTTAATGACAGCAATGAAAATTTTTTTTTCGGGATTAAGTTAATTTTCAAGGCAAAGGACTATGCAATTCATCTGATCACTCTTCATAACATTCTGAAGTAAATGCAAATTGCTATTATAAAAACCTAAGCAGCAACTTTTCCAATTTTCAATATTTATGTAATTCTCAAAACTTTTGGCCACGACTGTACATAATCCATTCCAGTCTCCCAAAAATATTATCAATATTACTAATTTCCAACACTATAATCATATTTTCTGCATATAAAAACAATCAAAAAATTTAGAAAAGACTTGTAAATTAAGAAAAATATGAAATAAATAGACATTAAACCTCACTTAACCTTAACTTATGATTCCTCTTGGATTGGCTGCTTTAAAAACAAAACTGAAAGTGGCTTGTTTTCTTCTTGCTACCGTCCTTGCTAACATTCTTGAAACACATGTCGTCACTAAATCTTGTACAAAACAAAAAAAAATGAATAGAATACAACAAAATATATTGACTTTCCACTGCCACAAACAGATTTAAACGGCTACTGGACGTACATGCAACTTGGCCGGCGTTCAGTTCCAGTCAGTTCGCTTGCTTGTATGCCGAGGAAAATTGCTTGCAAAATTTCAATTATTAAAGAGATAAATTTCTCAGGTATGGCATATTGAATTGTGATAAAGTGGCATATACCACTTTATCACAATTTAGTCAAACGTGCATTACCTTTATCAAACAATTTTTGGTAAGCTTAATAATTAATTAAATTAAATGTTAATGTTTAAAAGAAATGTTTTTTCCATAGTTGAATGTGAAAAATGGGAATAGAAAATAAAAAGTCAGACACCAGGTGGGAGGTAGTGGAGACAAAATAGAGAAATTCTAGGACGGAGTTTGTAAATAGTCTGAGAAGTATCCCTTTGATCCCCTTTTGATTCCTAAACAATCGAGACTCAGAGTTTAAAAACTGCTGTACCACTGTCACGTCTCCTTGTTACATCTGCATTTAGCTGCAGAGCTATTTCTATATTCGTACTCTTTTCACATCATTCGCTCTCACTGGGGGTGACCCCCCCCCCACCCCTATTCATTAGTTAATTATATTAATCTGCCAAAATTTTACTTCAATCTGAAAAAATCTTACTGACTCAGACTATTCCTTCCCCACCTGCCTGTGAAATAGCACTTCATTTCAGTCTAGTTTACAGCATGCTCGAATACCAAACCAAGAAATCTTCACATGATGATCTGTATATGAATTAGCACGCTCCCGGATGCCATTTTGTCGGCGCAATTCACATCGCTCTATTAAAAAATGCTATATAAACACCATACGGGAGGCATGAAAGTTAGCAGAGGGTGAACAATCGCTGCCTGCTTCTGGCAGACGGAGCAATATTGTAGATGATTCATGTGATTATTTATAATACACCCCCAGGCACACTAATATTTCATTCGGCATCCCTCAGCTTTGATTACGGAGCCATGATCGGACTGACTGCTTCATGTCTGAAACACTGGCCTCCCAGGAACTCCTTGGAGTGAGGTACAGAGATGTGGCAATGACTCCGAGCCAAGTTCCTGTAATGTGCAAGTGGTGTCAGTGAATGATCGTGTGTACGGTTTCCACAGACGGATGCGTCTCTTCCGCAGACGAGTTATTTTCAAGGATCAGGTGTTTAACTCTAGGAATGTTCTGGGGCTTGTTTGACAGTTACACCATTGAAATTTTTAGTGCAGCCTAAGTACTGTCCTTGAATTCTTCTGGAAATATCAGTTTTACAAGAAATTTCATTGGAAGTCCCGGTTTGACCTAAACACCGCTTTGTACTAAACCCCATTAGATGTTTATTTTGATGCTTACAATCCACTAAATCTCATGTTATTATTACTCTTTATTTATTTTTACTTAAAAAAATATGTCTGTATTTTATGTTATTTTTTACGGAGCCCTTTTTTTGAGGAAAAGAATATTCCTTGGCCACGTGTTATACTATTTTGTTCTCAATTATTATTAAGTAGCGGCCACAAAATAGTACCCCATTCCCATGTCTTTGTAAGTCATGGTATGAAATTGGGGGGGGGGGGGGCG
>JAAGKR010001726.1:85787-95787 GCA_011419295.1 Clarias macrocephalus
ATGAAATCCCCCCCCCCCCCCCCCCTAATGTCATCAGAGTGGTTTTACATTTGTATTTTTTTTTTACAGTATTTTCGAGGCTTAAAGGCAAGCGCTCATACATAAAGACAGTAATCAAGACACCATTGATCATCTTAACAAAAACAAATCTGCCAACCGTGGCCATGTTTTGATCGTCGTCAAAAAAGGAGCATAATCTAAATGCTAGTGAGGCCTACAATACGAAAACCTTTTCCTGTGTACATATTGAACTCTGATTCAAACTGAAATTATATTGATTATTGAATCTTTTTAGATTTGAGAGAGAAAGTGTTTATTATCAGCAGCAGTTCTTAAGTAAACATTTATAGTATCAGTATTTTTGAAAATTGCTAATTTTTCACATCTCCAGGGTGACTGGAGTTTGCATGGAGTTTGCATGTTCTCCCCATGCTTGGTGGGTTTCTTCCGGGTTCTCCGGTTCCCTCCCACAGTCCAAAGACATGCAGATTAGGCTCATCTGGCATTCCCAAATTGCCCGTAGTGTGTGAATATGTGCGTATGAATGTTTACCCGAGGTGCTACCACGGTGATACAAATGGGAATAAATACAACAAATAAAGTTCCCTATTGGACTACAGAGGTTTCTAGACGGATGGATGGATAGAAATTGCCCATAGTGTGTGAATGAATGTGTGTTTATGTGTGTGTGCCCTGCCATGGGTGAGTGAGTGATGTGAGACCATTAATAGGAGCAGAAGGTGAGTGCAGAAATTTCAAGCACCTGAATGAATCCGGCAAATTCATATTAATAGTGATGTAATAGGAACAACATGGATGTAACGTCCGTCTCCTCTCTGTCTTTCTGTGTGGGTGTCTGTGTGTGTATGAGAGAGAAAGAGAGAGAGAGAGAGAGAGAGAGAGAGAGAGAGAGGGAGAGCATTTCAAAAAGCCCTCTTCTTCACACAGCTGTAGAGACTCTTCACAGTGTAATAATATGGGATAAGCGGTGTGATCTCCATATGAAATAGAAAAACGGGGTAGATCATTTTAGAGAGGAAAAGAGAGCGGAAGGTCGGAGAAAGAAACAAGAAGAAACAAAGGATTAAGGAGGAGTAGAAGAAGAAGAAGAGAGGCACAGCATCGTTAGAATGTTGAGATGAAAGAGAGAAGTACATGAGAAGGAATTCAGAAGATCCAACGATGATAGGCTATTTGTGGAAGCAGGAAGATCTGCAGACTGTAACCTGAGGTGAAAGAATGATATTAAAGACCGAGACAAATCCTCTGAAAGTGTGTGTGTGTGTGTGTGTGTGTGTGTGTGTGTGTGTGTGTGTGTGTGTGTGTGTGTTTATGGATTAACAAAGTATTTGCATATTATTTCCATGCATTTGCGTTACAATCCATGCCAACCACTCTTATTTATGTTGTCTTCCAAATGGATCTTGCACTTTGCTTACATATACACACACACACACACACACACACACATACACTAATACACTCACCCCGTCTTTATTTATGGATTCCAGAGTGTAAGGTTTCTGCTGGGCAGCGCAATGACACCCGCATTTCTGGTCTACAGCCATTTCCTTATCGATCTCTATAGCTGAAACTATCTCACACGCACACACACACATAGGCACTGCACTAACACACACACACACATTCACACACGCCCATACACTATGCTTCGTCTGGTGCATTGGAAACTGTTCTGCATCAAATCACCTTGAAACATAATTACATAAAGCTGCTGCTTTTTATTAGATGGAAATCATCACACTGCAGAAGGAGTAAAAAAAAAAATAAAACATCCAAAATGGTTTACGTGTTCAACCTTCACAAGTGCAGCAGCGTTTGAGATGAGTTTTGAGATTCAGCCACAGAAATGAGAGCTAAAGGCTACACTTTGAAACTGCAACATGTACCATTTGTTCCTTTTCGAATGCTGCCTTGAATAAATAATAGAGTGTCTGTTCGGCGAATATTGCTGTAGCTAACAGGAGGAACAGATGAGCTGTTTGTACACCAAAACATAAATATACAAAGGGAAGTACAGGTATGTAACAGGGTACCCTGGTCCAAATCATTCACCTGTCAAACATTTTTCATTTGGAGCTGCAAAATGATGCTCGCAGGACGTCCACTGGCTACGCTCAAACGCTCCTAGGTGCAATAGAGTATTTAAATGTGTCTGTGCATACTCCCGTCTGAGAGACTGGTGTTAGATCCTGTCTCACACCTAGTGCTCCCGGAACAAACCTCTTATCTGTCAGGAGGATTCAGTTAACCATGAATGTATGAACGTCTAGTGAATGTGTACAGATTCAGTTTTCTCAACAGAGTTCTATGTGAAAACTCAAGCGGCACAGATCTGTGCCGGCAACACTGCATACAGGAGGTCAATGACAATTATAAAGCATATATGTGTTTATATGGAAAAACAAATTAACAAAACTCAAAACAAAAAAACAAAAGCTTAAATGACATAAAACATGAACAAAGCAAAAAAATAACAAACCCTAAAATAAAATAACAAAACCAAAAACAAAATAACAAATTGCCAAAATAAATTAACAAATTAAAGTTCTGGGTTTTGTTAGATTGTTTTGGAACTTGTTATTTTGTCTTGATTTTGTTGTTTTGTTTTGGGTTTTGTTAGATTGTTTTGGAATTTGTTGTTTTGTTATGTTGTTTTGATATTTTGTTTTGGGTTTTGTTATATTGTTTTGGAATTTGTTATTTTGTTTTGGGTTTTGTTATATTGTTTTGGAATTTGTTATTTTGTTTTGTGTTTTGTTATATTATTTTGGAATTTGTTATTTAGTTTTTTCTTCGGTTTTGTTAGATTGTTTTGGAATTTGTTAATTTGTTTTGGTTTTGTTATTATGTTTTGGATTTTGTCAGATTGTTTTTGAATTTGTTAGTTTGTTTTGGGTTTTGATATTTTGTTTTGTGTTTTGTTAGATTGTCTTGGAATTTGTTGTTTTGTTATATTGTTTTGGGTTTTGTTATATTGTTTTGCAATTTGTTATTTTGTTTTGGGTTTTGTTAGATTGTTTTGGAATTTGTTCTTTTGTTAGATTGTTCTTGAATTTGTTATTTTGTTTTGGGTTTTGTTATATTGTTTTGGAATTTGTTGTTTTGTTACATTGTTTTGGAATTTGTTAGTTGGCTTTGGGTTTTGTTATTTTGTTTGGGGTTTTGTTATTTTGTTTTTGAACTTGTTATTTTGTTTTCAATTTTGATATTTTCAGGATTTATTTTGTTAATTTGTTTTGCACTTCTCGGCCACCATAGAACATGAGAATAATATCACAAAAATGTAGAACTCTCAAAATGAGCACAATATTATTAGAATTTTTTGGGCTTAAAGAAACAACAAAAACAAAAATAAAAACACCTCAATGCCTGGCTCTGTTCTACTTCTTTGCCTATATGACCTATTTTCTACTTTTTTATTTTCTGCTCAGTCATGTTTGGCTAGTTGGTTAAAATGAACTAAAAATGAGCTCGTTGGGCGGGAGGTCAACAGTTTGAGCCTCCTCCCTGCCAGGTTGCCGCTGTTGGGCCCTTGAGCAAGGCCCCTTAACCCTGTCTGCTCCAGGGGTGCCGTATAATGGCTGACCCTGCGCTCTGACCCCAGCCTACTAACAAGCTGGGATATGCAAAGAACAAAGAATTTCAGTAATGTACAGTATATGTGAGGAGGAAAGGCTGAACTAAAAAAAATTCAGTTCATCATATTGCCTATTTTGTGCTAAGAAACAACATATGTCAGTTTATACTGAACAATTCTGAACCCTATATACAGTACAGACCAAAAGTTTGGACACACCTTCTCATTCAAAGAGTTTAAATTTGTATTATGGCAAGAAAAAATCAGCTAGGTAAAGAAAAACGAGTGGCCATCGTTACTTTAAGAAATGAAGGTCAGTCAGTCCGAAAAATTGGGAAAACTTTGAAAGTGTCCCCAAGTGCAGTCACAAAAACCATCAAGCGCTACAAAGAAACTGGCCCACATGCGGATCGCCCCAGGAAAGGAAGACCAAGAGTCGCCTCTGCTGCGGAGGATGAGTTCATCCGAGTCACCAGCCTCAGAAATCGCAGGTTAACAGCAGCTCAGATCAGAGAGCAGGTCAATGCCACACAGAGTTCTAGCAGCAGACACGTCTCTAGAACAAGTGTTAAGAGGAGACTGTGTGAATCAGGCCTTCATGGTAGAATATCTGCTAGGAAACCACTGCTAAGGACAGGCAACAAGCAGAAGAGACGCATTTGGGCTAAAGAACACAATAAAGAACACAATAAAAAAAACTCTTTGAATGAGAAGGTGTGTCCAAACTTTTGGTCTGTACGGTACGTTTAAAAAAGAAAAAAACAAATAATGGATAAAATGATCTGATCTATGAACAGATCCAAAGGTTTGTGGATATCCTGTGGTTCTTCCCTAAAATGCTGTCACAAATTATTTTTCTAAAGTTTTACCCCTTTTATTCTAGGGGTTGCCACATTATTCATCCGCAGGATCTGGCACAGAGGTTTACGCAGGACGCCCTTCCTTCACAACCCTCTCATTTTCTAACCAGGATTGTGAAAAGCAGTGCATGGAGAGTCTGGGTTGTACTGTATGGGGTACAGGGTTGAGGGTCTTGACCAAGGAGCCGACACTGGTGACACGGCCATGGCCAGACTTGAACCCCCGACTCTCTAATTAAAAACCCAGAGCTCTTAACCGCCTGAGCCAACACCGGCCCAGATGTTGTCGCAAAGTTCAAAGCATGGAATTGTCTAGAATGTTGCAACATTACAATTTCTCTTCGCTCAAACTCACAAGTCCAAACCTGCTCCGACATGACAGAGCTCTGACCTCAACCCGAGTGAAGAAACTCACAATAGCAGATTGTTGTTTTATGGTCACAAGCAGAGCATAGCACTTGAAAGTGGTTACCTCTTGATGGCCTCCTCCTGCCGTCTTTTCTTCTGGCTCTGGTCCTGGAGGTATGCCCAGTGCTGGCGGTTGCGCACCCGGTCGCTCTCGCGTGCAATGTCTGACGCATTCTGGATCACCAGCTCATCGTAGGCCCTCAAGCCAATGTCCTCTACATATTGTAAAAAGCGCACACACTCGTCCTCGCTGCCGTCCATCTTAGAGTGCAGTGAAAGGGATCGCCTGCACATAAAGTGTGAAAGCATTAAATTAATAACTTCTTGTTTTATTCATAAAGACAGTGTAACAACAACAACAGCAACAATGGACACTCAGTGACCCGGGTTCTGGTAATCAAATAAGCTGTAGCACAGTGAGGGGAAAAAATGACCACATTACTAGAACAGGGAGTCACATGCTCACATACAGTGACACCTGGATTTGTCAAGCAACTCGCATCAATAATAGGAGCCACCAGACCTGAATAGCATACGCCTACATGTGACAGCCCGAGAGTGTGTATTTGCATGGGTTTGGGATTGTTTGCGTGTGTGCGTGCACATGTTCATCAAAGCAGCAAATTGTGAATTCTTTGGACAACTGTATGATGTATAGACTCAAAAAACTGAATGTGTGTACTTCTGTATTTACTTTTTGGTCAGTTTGAAATATCTTTACAAAAGCATTGAAAAAATTTATTTTTCAAGTGTGTGTGATGGTAAAAAAAAATCCTAATGTTACAGTGTATTTTTCATCTTTTTGTAATACTTTAGAGTAAGGAGGCATACTGTATGAAAGTCGTATTTAAACTTTAACTTTAAACAATCACTGGAGACTCCAGTGATCAAAATAGACTTTTTTAAGCAGAATCCAAAAGTATGTAGTGCATTCAAGTCAAACTGGGACTTGTGATGAAATGTTATGTGAATGAAGGCATAAAACTGTTTGAAACACCTGAATGGTGCGAACATTTTAAAGAAAGCTGTACATCCATGAATGACGATCACGGCGGAGCCTACTGAAGATGTTTGTGTAAACATTTAGCGAAAGGAACTCATGATCCTTTAAAATCGACAGATAACTTGTAACCAACATGCACATCCCTGTAGTGAAGCATGGTGTGGGTAGCACCATGGTGTGAGAATGCTTTTCCTTAGCAGGAATCTCTTCCGTTCTATACAACAAGACGATTCCAAGACTCTACAACAAAGTTGAAGATCTCTGCCCAAACCCGATGGGACCCAACGAGACCTGACAGGACCCGACGGGACCGGTCGGGTTCGGGCTTAATTTCTATCAGTTTTCACAGGCTCGGGCTTGCGCTGGAAATGAGTGGTCATGTGACGCGTTACGATTAGCGTGAGAAAGATGCGAAGATTGATGTTGAGGAGGTGAAACGGAGGCTTGCCTCTGGCGTTTACGTTTTGGTTGCACCAGCACCTAAAGCTAAGTCTGAGGTGTGGAAAAGTTTTGACCATGTGCATAGTGAGAATAATGAGCCAGTGGGTTATTCATCAATAAATTATGTGAAAAACATATAAATTACTTATTCTTGGCAAAAGCTGCGTGCGTGCGAACATTTGAATAATGTCGGGCTGTAAACAGGTTTGGGCTTTTAAAAAACTGTCAATCAAAATGTACTTGTCAGTCCTGGGCCGAATTCTGTCCGGCTCGGGCCCTATCGGGCCTAACTTTTAAGGCCCGATTACAGCTATACTCTAAAATACTCTTATCTTTTTACAAGTTTGCTCACTCTCTCAAATTCTTGGGTGTTCTCAGGTTCAATATTAGAGATCTTCCAGAAGACCAGACTGCCTGTGAAAGATCTTTCACTTCCACTAAAAATGTATGAAAAAATAATAAGTTTTACATTTTTCTTTATCTAAAAGAGACCACATCCTTACTACAGTGGTACGTCAGCATACAAACACCCCGCCTTGTGATGGGTCCCAACAATGTTAAGTGAAGTTTAGTGTCTATTCATATTGTACTAATATATAATTTCATATTGTACTTCATTGACTTGTCTTTTCTAAATGTTTTAATTGTTTCTGTATGCACAAATATGATTATAATGTTGGAAATTTGTAATAGTGTTAATATTTTTTGGAAGCTGGAACAGATTATCTGCATTTATATTATTTCCTAAGGGAACTTGCCTCAGGACTGGATTACATTCGTACGCCAAGGTACCGTACCGTACAGTATATGCCTCTCATACTTTTCACTGTCTGCATTTTTACCTTTTAATTCCATGGGTATAAGGCTTGTGTCATTTTCACTTTTTTTAGTAGTGAGGTCACATGACATGCGTTGCAAATTTATTAAGCTCACTTTGCAGACTCTTTAATGACAAATCTGAACCAGGTTTTTGTCAATAAGTCTTTAAAAGTAATCACACTAAGCACCAGTCAAAGCCCACAGTACATGGTGTAGCCATAGCGCTACACCTACAAATTATTTCCTCATTTGAATAAAAAAGCCGGATAACTAGAAGTGCAGATTTTCCAGTTTCCAGAAATATCACGGTACAAAACATTACTTAGAAACTAGGAAGTAGGAAAAGTGATGCATATGTGTTTTTCAGGGAGTGTGTGTGTGTGTGTGACAGTATGTGTAATAGCTTTATGTCTATACCTGCGTTGCCTGTTTGTAGTGCGGTATTTTTCTTATTTGTTATAGACCCCAGTCAGAACACTACTGAGCACCCTAATAACCATTCCTCATCAAATTTACTTTCCTATTATACACTATATCAGGCTCATGTACGGGTCTGATTGATGGTTCAGGGAGCAGAAACTTTTGTCCATATATATATAGTACATTTAAATACTGATTATTTAAATGTACTATTAAATGTACTAGTATTATTATTACTTATTAGTGGTGGTCTTAGCCAAATGGTATTAGACAAATAATGTGTGTGTGTGTGTTTCTATGAAAGCCAGAACAGCTGTATTGTCTGAAGTTAGACAAATCCTGTGTACCACTAAAGACTCGAGTTTATACAGAACACACTTCCGATTTCCAGTAGTTATACATAAATATAGAGCCACCTGTATCAGGGTACACACTTTTTGAGAAAATTTATGCAAAAAATAAAAACACAGTAAAATAAACTTTATCTCTTATTTTTAGTGCAGTCCCTGTACCTGAGCAGTTTCAGATGAATCTTCCTGTACACTGGGTTGCGGGGGGTCTGGAGCCTATTCCACAAGGTGGAGTATATGCTCGACTGGGGTTCAATCCATCTTAGGACACACACGCATACACACTCATACACACACTACTGGCAATTTGGGAATGCCTATTAGCCTAATCCGCGTGTCTTTGAACTGTGGGAGGAAACCAGAGTACCCAAAGGAAACCCACCAAGCATGGAGACGACATGCAGACTCCATTCACACAGCCCCCGAGGAAGGGAATCGAACCCGGACCCTGGAGGTGCAAGATGACAGCGCAACCTATATGAATCTTTCAAACATAAAAACCATCTAACTTAAGGCCTGAACCAGTGAGAAACAGGTGCAGATGATGAGGCCGGTGATTAATATAACAACTGAATAAACAACTTTTATTCTTTATGGGTTGGAGGGATCAAGACTTTTGCACAGTACTGTATATTCCTTCCAAATGATTCATCAGCGATCACTACCATTAAGGCTAGGATGTTTTTTCTTAATTCATTAGCATGTTTATGTTGCGTTCATGTTTCACCGTCGCCGCTAGCATGTGTGTGGCTGCTTCTTGAGTTTCACTTTTTAATCTAAAATCTCTGATGCTGCAAAACTTTAAACTTGGCCTTCATAAAGAAAATGACTTTATCATTTGCAAATCGATGCCCCATACATTAACTTCACTCCTACATTCATACGTGTGAGTGTGTCATTTTTCACTGAGTCAGGTCGATGTTTTATTTAACAGTATGTCCTGATATAATCTCTCTCTCTCTCTCTCCCCCATCACAATGAATTCTTCGCTCTCTCATCATCCCACTCCTCCTGCGAATCCTTGTAATCCCTTTTCCCTCTACACACACGCACACACACGCACGCACAGCTGTACGCTATAAATGGAACGTAAAACGAGCGAGTTCTGCGTATCCAGGCAACCATATCCTACAGCGCGAGGTGACATTACGTATTAAGCGGAGATCCTAATTCAGTGATGATCATGCATTTGTTCTGCCTCGCACTTGTATATGTGAAACCCCGGTGTGTGTGTGTGCGCGTGTGTGTGTGCATGTGCATCATCTAAGAGATTCCCACGTGTGCATGGTTGAGGCACGTGGACAAGAACATTCTGTGTGTGTGTGTGTGTGTGTGTGTGTGTGTGTGTGTGTGTGTGTGAGAGAGAGAGAGAGAGAGAGAGAGAGGGAGAGAGAGAGAGAGAGAGAGAGTTTAATGTGTTTAATTCCTCTTTGTACAGAGAGCGAATGACAGGAGGCCTGAAGTCTAACACCCACACACACACACACACACACACACACTAGTGATGTAACTCGATACGAATGCATTATTTGATGGATACAACTTCTCTTTTCTTTTCCTTTTGTTTTTAAGAAAGCATGTTGAAAAGGGTTCACAGCTCATCTGGTAGAAAATATGGTTCTAGAATAGATCATGAGAACCCAAAGAATATACTTTAATGCGAATAAAGGATCAGATAGGAAGTTTGTAATGTGAATGTAAACATGAATGCATTTACATCCTTCATTCATTCATCTTTAGTAACTGTCTGGTCAGTGTCATGGTGGTTTCAATGAAGCTACATGTTAGTCTATATTCAAGGAAGTAGAACCAACTAATGCATTAGAACACGTAACAGTCAGGCGCAGCAACAAAAACAACGGCACTCTTTTAAGACCAACAAAGAATTTATAGAAAGACAGTGGAACAAAGCACACTCTCTAGTGGGAGGGACATACTCGTTCTCCCATGTCAATCACAGTGACACCAGCCAATCGTTTTGTCTTTGATCTCATTACGCAGGCGATGGCAAATTTCCCCAGTGTGTGTTACGCCGTTTGAAAAGACGTAGTTTGTTTAACTCTACATGTCTCAGAGAAAGCACAGCGTAGACTTAAAG
>JAAGKR010001726.1:100787-114839 GCA_011419295.1 Clarias macrocephalus
CCTATCCAGACCACAAGTCACAAGGACTGTGTGCTACTTTAGAAACATTCCGCAAACACACTGTATGACTTTTTAAGCCTGGATAATAACTGTAAAGATACATGTTACTGCAGAAGGTTGAGGCACTCATCAAAGCAGAAGGATTGGCTTTTTTACTTTTGTTGTTGAATGACCATTTTAAAATCACTTATTATTTCCTTCTGGTTTTCTATCCTTAGTTTGTGGATGCTGATTGCTCTTTGATTCCAAATACACCACATTTGACTACACCAAAGTGATCAAATAAAGCATTAATACAGTGTCTCAGCAGAGACCAGAGCATGGTTGCAGGTTTAAAAGGCATGTACAATACAAAATACTCTATACAGCTTGTCCTATACAGGGAATCCTAGAGCCTATCCCAGGAGACTCTACAGGGCCATAGGCAAAATACCCCATGGACAAGATACCAAGTAAACACACTCCGGGCAATTTGGAAACGGCAATTAATCTGACTGATTTGCATGTCTTTGAACTGTGGGAGGAAACTGCAGTACCTGGAGGAAGCCCACCAAGCATGGGGAGAACATGCAAACTCCATGCACACAGACCCGAAGGCGGAAATCAAAGCCGGACCCTGGAGGGACAAGGTGATGAGGATTTCTACTGGAGCGTAGAAAACAGAAACTCAAATACTGGCGCGCTAGGGATTGTACGGAAGTTCACGCTGACCAAAAAACACAAGAAAACGCATTTCGGAAAAAAAAAAATTTTCGGCAAACATAGACATTTGCATTCGGACGGATTAGATTTCTCGGAGGACCGCCGAGTTGCTGAAAAACTGTGGGTAATTTGCTCTGGAATTTTTACAGAGGTTGTGTGAGAAAAAGACAGACATGGCAGATTCAGACAGGATTACATTCACAAAGTACCTCTGTGAAACAGAAATTTCTCTAACGTTCCCCAGTAAAACTAGTCCCGTCCGAATAGTGCTATAGACACCTAAAACAACCTGTTAATGCATGTGCATATAGTGTGTGTGTCATAATGTAAAGATTGGGACAAGAAACACAAACCAGGAGATCACAAAAAAAAAAAAACTGCACTGCATGAAAAGTTTCTTTTGTGCTGAGCTAATTTCAGGCAATTTCAGTGCTTTTCTTTTGTTGTTGTTGATATAATTTATTGGAGATGAAGCAACCCTGGCCATGCTGTCACTGCACAACTCCGGGTGCCCACAGTGAGCTCTCTCCAAAAATGCAAATAACCCCTGAGCAGATATCTTGACTCGGTCTTGAGAACGTGCAAAAAGATATTGGATAAACCGGGACTGTGCTACAAAAAAAAGATAGAACTTTAGGTGTAATCAGTGACAAAACTACAAAACTTTGTCAAAACTCTTTTTAATAAACAAGACAAAACAATTCTACCTGATTGCTCCAAAACTACCCTAAACCGAAACCCCCTAATACAACTGGCAGTCACTTTGTACTTCCAATCATACTTAACAACAACAAAAAAAAATTATTACAAAATTTTACAAACGTTATTCAAGTCAAGAACGGAGGCACAAGTTGAAGTCGACCCTGCCCACATAGGAGGGGCTAGATCAAGTCCAAGTCAGACATTAAGTAGGCAGTAAGGGTTATTTGAAGACCTGCCTACTTGACCGGAAGATCACAGGTTCAAACCCCAGCACTACCAAGCCACCAAGGTGGGTCCTTGATTAACCCCTCTACCTTTAACTGCTCAGATGTGTATTGAGATAAATTTAAGTCCCTCTGGATAAAGGCATCTGCCAAATTTCATAAATGTAAAATTTTAATATATGATTCTTGAGTACAGTGAATGATTTTCTGTGGCAATCATACCTAATACAAATTTTAACTTGGTTTGTACAAGTTCTAAAACTGACAAAATAACATTGTACTTTTTTTCCCAATAAATGTCCAAAATCAACATGCTAATTGTTTTTGTGCGTGTATATGTCTTTAGCCACTTCAATCGCTTGCCCTTTAAAAAGCTTTACCCTATTACCCCGCCCCCCCAATCACATGCCCTAAGAGCATGCAAATGACATTTTTTTCTTTTTGTGCACTAAGAGCATGCAAATAACATTTGTTGCTACCTATCAAAGGCTGTTTTGCAAGTGTGTCGAAACATCGTAGTGACGAGGTAGTAGCAAATGTTTTTGACACGCCAGCAGATGGCAGCACATGTCTGGAAGCACACTCACAGGGAGCACCGACCTGTCATACTCGTGACACTGTCATAAGTCAGTGTGCCAAAAGACATCATCCTGTGTACATCGGGAGCTGTAAAACTGGTGCTGTTCTGACCACAGGCATTACCACACCTGCAATTTCATTATGGAGAGCAAGTTTGAAGAAAGAGCGAACACGGAACGCGAGTGCGTAAATCTGGACAAATCTGGCACAGAGACATTTGACGCATGATTAAGCAAGCTTATGGCGATGCTGCAGTGAGAATTGTTTTGCGTGCCATGTGTGCTTTAAGAGGCTAAGAACATCACTGGAAGACAACAAGAGATCTTGAACTCCTGAAAATGTTGAAACCATTCAGCAACTTGACATATATATTTAATATCTACAGTATATGTCCGGCTACCTGTCTCTACGTTTGTCAACTAAATTTACCTTACTATTTCACTTCCCGCCCCTGGGTTTGTGTGGAGTTTGCATGTTCTCCCCATACTTGGTGGGTTTTCTCCGGGTACTCTGGTTTCCTCCCACAGTCCAAAGACATACAGATTAGGCTAATTGGCATTCCAAAATTGCCCCGTAGTGTATGAATGTGTGTGTGAATGTTTATCAGAGATCCTACCACGGTCTTAAAATGGGAATAAATACAATGGTCACTACTGTCATCCACAGTCCCTAGCTGGACTACAGAGGTTTCTAGATGGATGGATGGAATTTTTAGAATAACATGGCAGACGCTACAAATTTCATCAACAAGATTCTGGAAAGTCTTCATGCTCTCATTTGCTATTGGGTACTTACAGGAGATTGGATGCACACTGCCTCAACCAGCATAGCCAATAAAACTGGATGAAGTGGTTAAAGCGAGGTAACGAGAGGACCTTGCTTCATATGGGCTTTAATTCCTCATCTTTGAATTCATAGCAAGTCCATTATTAGTTGGCAAATTAAAAATGGTTTTATACAACGCTGGCAAACCTTTAAACACCACTTGTGTAATAACAGCCTTTTAGGAAAACCTTTAGTTTATGAGTTCATCTGTATTTTCAAAGGCGAATTTATTTCTACTCATAAGTGAATTATTTCCTCCTCGTTTACAGTCTGCTGTGATCGAGACTGTCAGACTGCACAAATTGCCTACATGAAATGACCCAGTAAATCGAAAAAAGAAGCACTAAAAACAAGCACGGAGCACTCTCTCTCCCTCTCTCTCTCTCTCTCTCTCTCTCTTTCTCAGTCTCTCACTCTCTCTGTGGGTTGGGGGTGGCAGTGTGTGTTATCATGCGTGCTGAACACTAATTGGCTCTTCAGAGGCATATGGTTTACATGAAAGAAAGCACAAGTGTGTTTTCTCTGTCTGCTTTCTTACAAAGCTTATTGACGTTTCACTTGCTTGTTACAGAAAAAGGAATAATCAGGATGGTACCATTGCAATATTTATTGCATTTTGTAAAAATGCATGCGAACTCATAATATAGACAAATAAAAGCAAATAAATGGTACCTCTGTCATGCTTGTTGCACATTTATTTAGTTATTTATTCAGTTTTTGCGTGACGCATCACTGCTAATCAGTGAAAAGTTCTTCCCAACGTACCGCATAACCTTCATCCTATGATAAAAGCATAAAAGCATTTCAGTTGGGTTTGGTCTCTTCCAGGATCACCAAATGGTTAGATGACAATGAAAATAATTGTGGTTATGTGTGTAAGTCAGAACAACGTCAGCATTTTGTTTGTAGCAACATCAAAGTGTGTAGGTTTGTAGGTGAATCAAAGCTATTACTGTCAAGACTAGATGGCATATCAAACGGCATATCAAGTCCGGCAAACAAGTTGCACCGCAAGTTGAGTGGTTAGCACAACTGCCTTACACATCCGTGATTGAGGGTTCAGATATCATCTCCAATCTAAATTCATGGAGTTTGCATGGTCTTCCTGTGATTGGTGGGTTTACTCCAAGGACAACTGTTAGATACTGATTGGCATTTCTAAATTGACCATAGGGTATGATTAGGTGCTTGAGTGTGTGCGCTTGTACCGCACAATGGGTTGGAGCACTATTCATGGTGTACCCTTCCTTGAGCACTAAGTTCCCTGGAATGGCTCCAGACAACCCAGTGACCCTGCACATGATAAGCGGTGTATATAATGAATGGGTGGATGGAAGGAAGGATGGAATTTTGAATAGAGGTAAGTACAATATTACCATATAATGCATTGATATCTATGTTCCTGGCTTAGACTCTTGCCTATTTTCTTCAAGTACAATCATTATTTGCTGTGTATTTTGACTAGGATTTCTGGACTGCCTATAATCTGTTTGGTGCCACTTAAGGGAAAAAAAGAGGTCTTGGTGTTGATAACGCCAATCCAAAGCTGTACAGATTTTTCTGTCCTGACTGACTTCTGTTCTAACCCCATACACTGAAAAACTCACTGGTATTTCACAGCCTATTAGCCTTGGATCCTGGGGTGTAGGCTAGTGTGTACTGTACCAATGGAAATCAGTGTCTAGGAGAAGCAAGTAAGATGAAGATTCAACTGGGAATGTGATCTCAGATACAAAGGAAAATCGGCTGACTGAAACGCCATTGTCAGAGCCTGGTAAAAATGCTAGACAGGTCTTTGGCACAATATGGTCCACAATACGGAACACTAGATTTCTGTCTCATTCTCACTGACATGTTTGAGGCAGCACGATGCTTTTGGGTCTGGGGTTGAAAAGTATACTGCTGGGACCATGTTATTGTTCACACTCCATCAGAGTACACTAAAACAGTTTTGAACTGCCACAATTACAGGCCATGATTTATCCTACGGGGGATGTTGGAATCTCATGAAATGACACAGCTGAAAGTGGTTTGTTTTTTCTCTGCTCCAGCTGAGTGACATACAAGTTCACAGCTCCTCCCTTTGGGTAAGCTCTAGAAACCAGGGTTTTCCAGGGTATGTGAGAGCTGCCTCAGAGTCTCTTCGCCACCAGCAGCAGATGAAAAGAGCCACATGACTCATTTGCAGTTCAGTTCATTGGCATGTGAGGCATCTTGATGGAAATTTTGAACGAGGCCATGCATATGCAAACTTGCTAGGTCTGGCCGGGATGCAAATGGCAGCAGCTCTAGGAATGAAATGGAGAAAATTGAATCACACATGATTTCAGTGTTAGCTGAACATTTAGCACCTGTCAGACATATTCTAAAGGCGTTTGTCAGGAGTCTTGACAAGGGTATATAGCCTGCTGTTCTACTATTAGGCAATGTGCCTAATTCACAAAAACAAAATTGCATATCCTCCTTCTTCCTTTTTCAATTTAACTGCCATTTCTCACAGATATGTATTTCTAAATATTCTATCCTATTCTTATATGTATAACTACACTCACCTGCCACTTTATTAGGTACACTGCTCGATAACACAAATATCTAATCAGCTAATCACATACCAGAAACTCAATGCATTAAGCCTTGTAGACATGGTCAACACAATCTGCTGCAGTTCAAACTGAGTATCAAAAACTGGGAAGAAAGGTGATCTTTAAACATGGAATAGTTGTTGGTGCCAGACAGGCTGACCTGAGTATTTCCGAAACTGCTGACCTACTAAGATTTTCATGCACAACCATCGCTAAGGTATGCAGAGAATGGTCTGGAAAAGAAAACGTGTTCAGGAGAATGGCCAGACTGGTTTGAGCTGATAGAAAGTCAACAGTAACTCATATAACATCTTGTTACAACCGCAGTATGCTGAAGATCTTCTCTGAACACACAACACATCAAACGTAAGATCATACCCAGTGCCACGCCTGTCAACTAGGAACAGGACACTGAGGCTACAGTTTGCATGGGCTCACCAAAGATGGACAATAGAAGATTGGATAAACACTGCCTGATCTGATGAGTCTCAATTTTTGTTGTTACATCCGGATAGACTCAGAATATGGCATAAACTGCAGTACATAAAAGCATGGATCCATCCTGCACTGTAAACCCTAATGCTCAAAGTAATTAAACATATTGAGTGCTGAAAGACCAACAACAATTTATTTGATTTGCAACGACTAAATAAAATTATAATTGTTATTAAATAGTATGAGTTAGGCTACTCAATAATGCAAGTAAAGAATGATTAATATGAATGAGTACAACAAACTCAAAAACTGATAATTCTGAAAGTGAAACTGAAAAAAAAACTATAAGTTTTGCCAACTTATTGGGGTTTACCGTGTGCCTTGTATCGATGGTTCAGGCTGCTGGTGGTGAATAGGTGTATGGAAGATTTTTTTAGCACACTGTGGGCACCTTAGTACCAAATGAGCATCATTTAAATGCCACAGCCTACCTGAGTATTGTTGCTGACCATGTCCATCCTTGTATGCCCACAGGAAAACATGGCATGTCACAAAGCTAAAATCATCTCAGACTGTTTTCTTGAACACGACAATGAAGTTTGTACTCAAATGGCCTTTACAAGCACCAGATCTCAATCCAAAAGAGCACCTTTGAGATGTGGGGGAACGGGAGAGTCACTTCATGGCCATGTAGCTAACAAATCTGCAGCAACCGTGTGACAAACATCTGTAAGGGATGCTTCCCGCACCATATTGAATCTATGCCATAATGAAATAAGGCAGATCTGAATCAAAAAAGGCAATCCCGTTCGGTACTAGAAAGCTGAACCTAATGAAGTGACCAGTTAGTGTATGTACAACATACGGTAAATAATAGGGTAAATAAATCTACTTGATTAGTTCAAAGGAATGCAATCTGGTTTATATATCACTCTTATTCGATCTAGATTGTGTATCCTGTACAGGGTCAAGGGAAGCCTGGAGCCTATCCCATGAGACCCAGCACACAAGGTAGATACACCCTGGATGGGGTGCCAGTCTGTCACAGGGCACAAGTACACACACCCAATTTGGAAATGCCAATTAGCCTAAGATGCATGTTTTTGGACTGTGGGAGGAAACTATAGTACCCATAGGTTTAGGATACATTAAGTCCCCTACATATGATCATTCGCGTTATGAACTTTTGAAGATACGAACATGCATTTGCACATGTTCATTCGCGGGTGTCAGGCTTGTGGTAGTGATGTAGGCGAGGCATAAGCGCAGAGGTAAAGACGATTTTTAGATCTTTTAATGTATAAACAAACTAAACATGCACAATGGCAATAAAACAGAAACAAGGGCAAAAAGGCAGAACAACCATTTTAACTCAACAGCCAACAAAACAGATGCAAGACAAAGGACTAACAAAACACACGACTACTTATACATGAACTAATGAGCTACCTCGGTTCAGGTGAGTGCTCCCATCATCCTGACCAAGGTGCATTCTGGGAAATAAAGTAAAAAATTTATAAAAATTACAAAAACACAAAAAGACTCTCTGGCCGCAAGGCGCCCTCTAGGGGTTGACCCTGACAGCCGGAGTTAAATCACATGTCTGGTGTACATTGTCAAGTGCGTGCAGCGTGCACCCAAGGATGTCCTGAAGCATGTGTCAAAGCAGCAGCGATAAAGCTGGTACTGCTAAAAAAGAGCCAAGCAATAACGATGGACACAAAGGTGAAAAGATTATGTTATTTTAACATAACTCGTTCAACCACAAGCAATAACGTTTCTAAAGAGCAAGGACGTGATCACAGAGCATGTTAGTTTTACACTGTGTATAGCCAATTTTGCTAGCATTCTAGACAATGTTTGTTGGACTATCATGCTCGCAGAATGAAATTTGTTCATATGTTGGGGAATTACTGTTAAAATAAAAATTAGTTAAAATAAAAATACATGCCTCTGAGTAATTAAAAAAATAATAACCACATATTACTTTTTTTTGGTGTACACGCTTATGTGTCTATGTAGTATACAATGTGTGTGTTTGAGGTATAAGAAACTGCTGGACTATCCTATTTCAGTCTTAATCTTGTGAAAAACGAATGCGTCGTTACATTGCACCAGCTTTAGGGTTGAAGAAGGAGGATTAGGCTATTTCTGGCTCTGGTTTTGACTGTGTTAGCAAAGTGTGTATAGTTAAATATTCATTGCATCATTTTTAACTGACTGAGTCCTTTAAGCAGAACATGCATATACACAGACAGGCCGATACACACACACACAATGCATGTATAGTATTTACGTTTACAATGACCATGATTTTATTAATGGTTTTATTGTTTCTCAATCTGGATATATCTTAGGATGGGAAAGGTGTGTTTTAGGAAGTGTTCTGTCTCATGTTATGCTCAAATGAATTATGCAGACTAGTTATGATAAGATGTTCATTTTACCTGACATTTGAGTATTATGATGACATTTTATCATAATACTTCTTATTACTTACCATTTAAGGCCTGTGATGGACCGGTGTCTCATGTAGGGTCTATTCCTGCTTCATCCGCATTTCCTGATCTAGACTCCAAATCTATAACCAGATTATAAGGTATAAGAGCCCTATTTACTTAAGACAATAGTTGTGGGTTACATTAACACCACACATCGTACAGTAGAATAGATATCAAATGCACAGAGCCTGAAAGATCTTTTCCTGAACCAGTGCAGCATTTCAATAAAAATTCAAAGTCATCATTTATGAATTATCTTGTATTATTTAAATCCAGGCTGCCCTCAGTCACTTTGCATTATACCCTTCAATACACACAAATTACTTTGTTCAAACTCCTGCTCTGACTATATACATACTTCATACCTTCAAAAATAAGTGCGGTTATTGTGCAAAGGGTTTTGTTGCATACTGTTTGTCCTGTGGATTAGAAGTGCTTTTCACTTTTCTTTTCCAGGATTGCATGTCCATAACCTTCTCTGCTTATATGAAGCCTAGGATATAAATAAAAACTTTTTTCCAATTTTGCAATGTTATTTGTTGTGGCATCATCGCATGGCATCATCAGCACGGCTCTCCCCATGCATCGTCCCATTTTTAAAAAGCAAACTATAACATCAGCTGTATCTAACATCATATCTGGACAGCTATTTTGGCCTATAATACCTCATGGATATAATTATCTAAGAACTATGTGGAGAATTTAAAATATTATATGGTATCACAGTTGTTGGCCCTCAGTTGGAAGCATTGCTTATTTATTTTCTTCCCTTTTTTCATTTCAGGTCCTCATAACGAGTATAATATTTCATCTGTACCTGAATAACACTCTGTGCCGTTACCTTGTCTGGGTAGGGTGGCTTGGGTGTCTCAGAGACCCCCGGGAGCTATACATTGAGTGGAATATTCCCTGTCAGGTTTCAGGGCAGAAACAAGACAAACATCAGCACCTGTTCCTGTAGGTTTGGGAGGGTTCGGCATGGTACCAAAGATTCCACCCTGTAAAAAACCCACAACGTTATGGAAATGACAGTTCTAAAACCATGGATTCCACAGTGGACTTGGAGCCAACCAACTGTCAATATGACTATGTCAGATGAAAACCTCCAGTGGGAAGTGGGTAGTATGCAAGATAGTCTACTGTGGCCCAAAATCAACATCCGCCTAATGACAGTGGAAGCTCTGCACTATGTTTGAGAAATAAAAAACAGCACAGGTCAGGAGCAAGATGAGAAAATAGAGACTGAACATTCAGAGGATTGTTAAATGCTGATGGACAGACTCTAGACACTAAGTGACTAGTGATAAAGCAGTTATTTTGCACTCTGGACAGGATAACCCACTGTACACTTATCATGTACATGTTATAATTTCAAAGAGGGAAGTCAACACCTTGTTGGAATGGAAACCAGACTGATTAGAGCACACAACAAACACTTATCAGCATCTCATCCTTTCATCAAGGAGATGAACAAAGAGTTGACATGCTAATGATCATGGTAGACAGGAATGCCAAGGCAGGGCGGATAATGCCAACAGTGATAGCGCTATGGGGAAGCACATTTGTAGTGTGATAAATGCCAACAGTGAGCATCTGATTGGCTTCTGTTTAGACAACTATGCAACTGGTGTTATCTACTTCCTACATGAAACATCTTGATCAGTGGAATGTGTCCAATCTGTCTGACTTGGTGCTAATGTTAACACTGATCACCACTTAGTTAAAGCCACCATCAAGCTCAGGAGAGTGGCTCAGCAGATTGAGTCAAGCAAATACACATTGGTTTTGCCTAATTAAAATGTACAAAATCCACAAAGTGTTTGCTCTGGAAATTAAAAGAAAAATCTCTTTGCTGCTCCGACTAAAGATGATGAAGACCGTAGTATCAACACAAAGTGGGAAGACATACAGTAGGAGGACACAAGCACCAATGTCTAGGGATATAGAAAGAAAAAATACAACGAATGGGTACCACCTGGTACTTGGCAGGATATAGAGAAAAAGGAAACAACTAAAAGCAATGCTTTTGAGCACAGTCACCAAGAGGCCGACAAGATCAAATAGAAAGAGGTAAAAAAAAAAAAAAAGTGTTCCAGAAAAGACAAAAGAGCTTTTGTTGAGGAGTTGGCAGGTGAACGTGCTCCTGCAACAGGCCCAATAAGTACTGTGTATAACACCACAAAGCAACTCATTGGCAAGTACAGTAACCAGTCTGCCTCTGTAAAAGACAAGGATGGAAACAACCTCACAACAGAGCACAATCAGGCAAAGAGAGCTTTTGTGAAGCACTCAACTGCCTAGAACCAGATGAACGTTTCAGCCCTCCACCAGCAAATGATGTTCTTGACACTAACATTAGTCCCCAAACTGAAGCAGAAATCAGGCTGTCCTTTAAAGCCATGACGAGTGGAAAAGCTGCAGGCACTGAATCCAGCCATGCTGAAATGTTGATAATTGACCGTAATACATCACAAGATGCTTATAGAATTCCCCAGGAACATCTGAAAGAAGGCCATGTGACCTCTAGAACTTTGATAACTGGCAATGCGTCACACTGCTCTTAATACCATCCAAAATTTCCTAAAGGATTCTTCTTTCCAGAGTTGATATAGTCCTTGACCTTAGGCTGATACAGGGACAAAGATAATTCAGAAAAGGCCAGGAAAGCACTGACCAGAGGTTTGCTCTTGGAAACATCATTGAGCAGTGCATCGAATTAAAAATGTCCCTTTGTCAAGCCCTTGACAGCCTGCACTGTGACACTCTATGGAAAACCATACAATCATATGGCTTTCCTCCAAAGATAGCCACACAGATGTTCCATCTGAAGCTTAATTGTAGTGTCATAGTGAGGAAAATCTGTCTGAATGTTTTTCAGAAGAGTCTGAGATGTTCCATCTCTTCCATACAATTTCTGGTTGCCACTGACTGGATCATGTGTAAGACAATTGATAGATCAAAGCGTATACAGTGGACATCCTTTCGCAACTTGAAGAAAATGACTTTGCCAGATGGCCGGACAGACTTTGCTGATGGCCTTCCTGAGTTCTCCACAAATCTTGTCCATCTACCTACAGTACCTGGAAAGCCTGATCAGTAAGGCCAGTGCAGCACAAATTGACATGGCCAATCTAGAAGTTGAAGCAGTAAGGCATTAAATCACAGGCAAACAGCTGTGTAATAACAACTTACCAACTCAATAACCAGTTCTGCTGTATTGCTCAAATGATGTCAAGTAGTAAAATGTGATACCAACAAAATCAACTTCAAGCCTCAGGAGAATATGTTGCATCTTTGGGCCTGAAAAGTTCTCCACTGAATAACTGTGCAAGAAAACATTGAGCCAGAGCAAGGTGGTGGAAATCAAACATCACAACACCGCCCTGTAACTTGACTTGAAAAGAAAAAAATGTGCACAAAAAATTCACCATTATACGTCTGATATACAGTATACTAGCTGAGGTAATGTGTAGAAATAGTAAATAATCTAAACAGCTTTAATGTATCCCAGTAAAAATATTCAGTTTTTTTATTCAGATTTTCTAATTAATATCTATTCGTGCAGGTGTTTGTTTACATTGAGCAAGAACTGTTCATAACTCTTTTCATAATTTTTTACTCAACATTTTGATTTTACTTATGGTGCAGGTTAAACTTACGGCAGATATCTAAGTACTGCAAAGGTACATTAAATTCTGTCCAGCCAGTTTTGTGTGATGATTTGACAAAATCTGGTTGGAGAGACCTACATACAGAACTTTTTCTGAGACCCTCTGATGTATGAAATGTAAAGATATCATTGAAAGAGCAAGTTCTGACCAATATACAGACAAATATACAGATTTTCCATTTTGATTGATGCATGATGAACATGGTACTGTTTTCCCACAAAATCAAATTTCCATTTTTTTTTTATTTTTATAAAACAACCAGAACTTTGTGAAAAGCTCAAATTAACCTATGATCAGTTTAAAATTACTCCGTTGTAGAGGCAAAATGTAAACTTATTGGTAATCTACAGTAAAATGACATGAAGGTTGTATAGAATCAACAAAATAATGTGCAAAAAATATTCACTCAGTCACTCATGAGCTATATGAATTTATCCGGTATACAGGGTCACTGGATGGATACAGCCTGGACAGAATGCCAATCCATCACAGGGAACACATGCATACACACACTTACGCGCTCATTCACACATTACAGGCAATTTGGGCATGCCAATTAGCCTAATCTGCATATCTTTGGACTGTGGGAGGAAACCGGAGTACCCGGAGGAAACCCACCAAGCACAGGGAGAACATGCAAACTCTGTGCGCAGACAGACCAAGAGGTGGGAATCGCAGTGCTAACCACTACACCACCGTGCTACCCTGTAAAAAAATTATAGTGTTCAATTTCCCTTTTTAAATGAAAAAAAAAAGGTAATTTTATTACTGGATAAAAATTAACATGGAATTAATTCTGAGAATTGCTCAACTTCCATGGCTAGTCAGAATACAGAGACTTTTCTACCTTTTTTATGTATTTAATTTTGATTTACAAGTTCAGGTGAAAAAAATCACACTTCTAATGAAAATAATTCTCGAAAAAAAAAAAAAAAAAAAAAAAACATGTTCCCGCCCGGTTTCGAACCGAGGACCTTTCGCGTGTTAGGCGAACGTGATAACCACTACACTACGGGAACTACTACGTCATAGTTGATTAATAAGCATTCAAATGGTTTTCTTCATTATATGCGCTATGGAAATTGTGGAACCCAGGAATCCGGGAACATGCTTTTGTGAAAATTGATTTGTTGTTGTTGTTGTTGTTTTAGATTTAAAAGTAGGCAAGATCTCAGTTAACACAGCGACTGATTAGGATATTCACAACGCACAGATGAGCAGTTCACACTGGCAGACTTCTCGTTAATCAAGAACAACTTAAAATATAATAAAATTGAAGCTCGTTCTTAGAATTGCGTAAATTCCAATTTAAATGTGTATAATGTACAACGTCTCCATCTAGCGGTCAGAATGTATAATAACGTTCTTGCATTTATTTATTTTGTATCAAATATTGCAGACCAAATATACTCCTAATGTGGACCAGAAATTAAAAAAAATGTCTATACTAAAGTATAATAACAAACATAATACCATGCAAGTGTCTTTTTATTATATATATACACACACTAAAGGGGAAACCGTATGAGGGCCTGTCAGCAGGGTGATTTCAGTAGCCCCGCTGTGACTTGCTCACAGTGTGACTTAAAAATGTATTAGGATGCTGCCTACTGTTACATTCCTTAAGGAACACCTGTAACTCACTCAAAATATGACATAAAAGTTGATGATGCCACTGTCTAATGTTACAGGGCGGATATGTACACAGTTTGGACCTGTGCAAATATTAAAAGCTGTTGTAAAAAAAAAAAAAATAATAATAATAATAAACCCTGTACAAGGATTTCTTCAGTGTTTGGTTCAGTGTTTGGCTCCACTTCATAATGTACTC